>JZKD02S1596186.1:0-10005 GCA_000966675.3 Picea glauca
TTTGGCTCCCTGAGAGGTATAGAGACTATGTCCTAATGAGTAGCATTTCAAATGTCATAAAACCCATGATTTTTGATGAAGCCAATGAACATGATGAATGGAGAAATGAAATGGAGGAAAAATATGAATCTATAATGAAAAATAATACTTGGGAATTGACTGAATTGCCTAAACATAAAAATCTCATTGGATGCAAATGGATATACAAACCCAAATTTAAATCAGATGGTAGTAAAGAAAAACATAAGTCTAGACTGGTTGCAAAGGGGTATCACAAACAAAAGGTATTGATTATGCTGAAACATTTGCACCAATAGCTAAATTGAATACTATCAGATTGTTAATTGCTTTAGCTACAAAGTATAATTGGAAGCTACACCAATTAGATGTTAAATATGCATTTTTGAATGGTGAGTTAAAGGAGGAGGTTTAACTTACTCAACCTAAAGGGTTTTTGGAACAAGGGAAAGAACACTTAGTGTGTAAGTTAAAGAAAGCATTGTATGGACTCAAACAAGCACCTAGGTCATGGTATGAGAAGATAGACTCTTTCTTTCTTCAACAAGGTTTTATGAGTGTAAGTTAAAGAAAACATTGTATGGACTAAAACAAACACCTAGGTCATGGTATGAGAAGATAGACTCTTTCTTTCTTCAACAGGGTTTTATGAGGAGAAAAAGTGATCCAAATCTGTATACCAAATTTGATGAGCAAAGATATATAGTATTGATTTCCTTATATGTTGATGATTTGATAATTACAAGAAATGTAGAGAAATTAATTGATGAAATCAAAGAGTAGTTGTCAAATTTTTTTGAAATGAAATATATTGGTGAGTTACATTACTTCCTAGGTATTGAAGTTTGGAGAAATACAGGCCACACTTTTGCTTGTCAGAGTCAGTATATCAAAGAAGTACTTAAGAGATTTAAAATGGATCAGTGTAAGTCTTCTATTGTTCCCATGCAACAAAATGTGAAACTTTCTTGTGATGATGGTTCAAAGGAGGTGAATGGCACTATGTGTAGACATATGGTGGGTAGTTTGAATTATCTCACCACAACCAGACCTGATATTTCATACTCTGTGAGTGTGTTAAGTCAGTTTATGGCGAAACCTCTAGAAATTCATTAGAATGCAGCAAAGGCGGTACTTAGGTATCTAAAAAGAACACTTGATTATGGTATTAAATATACTGATGCATCTAATGTTGAGTTTACAGGTTACTCAGATTCTGATTCAATTGGCAATCTAGATGATCGAAGATCAACCACTAGATATGCGTTTGGCATTGGATCTGGGGTTGTTTCATGGAGCAGTAAAAATCAACCTAATGTATCTTTGTCTTCTACTGAAGCAGAATATAAAGCCTTGTGTGCAGTAACTTGTGAAGCTATTTGGTTGAGAAGACTTCTTCAAGATGTTGGAAAAGAAAAAAAGGAACCTACAATGATCAAATGTGATAATCAAAGTTCAATCAATCTTGCGAAGAATATGATTTTTCATGCAAGGACAAAGCATGTTGATACTCAGTTTCATTTTGTTAGAGAAAAGTTGCAGTCAAATGAAATAACTCTTATGTATTGTAATACTAATGAAAATGTTGTTGATATTTTCCCTAAGCCTCTTGGAAAGATTAAGTTTGAGCTATTTAGGGAGATGTTAGGTGCAGAAGTCAATCCATTCTCCATTAAGGGGGAGACTTGGAAATAATGGAGTAAGAGTCATTTCGTAGTTGAACTCTATTTCACTGTCTATAGATTATAGTTGTCTGTGGTTTACCTGTAACCAACTAAGTAGAGTATTTTCGTATATAATGATGTAATGAGTCTTCATTGATATATATAGAATGTGAGTGTAGCCTCACCATGTGTTTGTTTCTCATATTTCTAAGTATCTCACCATCCAAACCAGTGAGTGATCAATGTGTTGTATGCATTGAGCATTTGTTTGAAAGTTTTAGGTGTAAGTATGGAAAGATCCAAAGACGATAGAAGTCTTCTTTGTCGATGACAATTATGACAGGAATGGTAGAATGGTTTAGAAAAAAAAAAGTTCCCACAACGTTTGTACGATTCCCCATTGTATAAGATTCTTTGAGAAGGAACTGATTTTCTGAATATAAGATGGTCTGGTGTTGAAGAAGGAACTAATTACATCATAGATTTTGGGCTTGCCAAAAAATATCAGGACCTAACAACTCTTAAGCATATTCCTTATAGGGAAAATGAAAATCTTACAGGGATTGTTCATTATGCTAGTATCAATACTCGTGATGGAATAGAGCAAAGAGGGAGAGACAAACTTGAATATTTGAGCTATATACTATTGTACTTCATAAGGACTCATAGTCAAAACACACAAAAGTGTCAATATTTTCATTTTACGGGAATTCAAAACATTAACAACATGCTATAGAATATTGATACTTTCAATAGCGTTATTTTATTTTTCTACTAGATGATCTAGCAGCTCCAGCAGTTCCAAATCTCATGCAACTATAGGGATAAGAGGGACTCTTAATCTCTAGATTTAGCAACAAAAAAAGAGAGAGCACTTGGCAGTAGAGATCCATATTTTGAGGCAGAGGATAACACATTCCAGATTTAAAACTCAATTATAAGGAGAAAAATCAGTAGTTGTTCAAATCAAATCTATCTTCCAAGGAAAAAATCTAAGTTTAAGAGAATTGCAAGTTTCAGAGCATTTGCCAAAGATTGAGTAATCGATCCCAAGTTTCTAGGTCCACATATCAAGTAGGGTATCGACATTCAAAGGATAGGAAGGATTGTTTTATATTCTTCAGTAAGTAGATAGATATGGATCCGTATTTTCAGGGAAATAATCAAGAATCGAGTCTGAAAATATTTGTCAGGTGCAAGAGTATTTAAACAAGTCAGCTACACCTTCCAGATTTTAATTCATTCAACTTCATTTGTCCCAAATTGTTCTTATATTTAGTATATTGTTATGATAGGAGATAAGAAGAGTCCGTTATTGTACCCTGTTATAAAAACTATCATTTTTAATGTAAAAATGGGGTTTTAAAGGCCTAAGAGGGTTGGGTATTCGAGATCTAAAGGATCAGTTTCGAGTGTTGAGGATCCATGTAAAACTATAATCTGTATTTTATTTGATGTTTCATTTTCATGCTCAGAGTATCAAGTTGATGGATCATTAATCTATGTGTTTTGCAATTTAGATTTTTCCTATCATATTTCTTCTTATCTGATGACAAAGTTGGTTTTTTGCGATGCATTAATCATTATACAGTTTCATATTTAGTAGCAGTAGATATTCTTTCCTTTATTTCCTACAAACTATAATTTGTTTTCATATATTATGATTTAGATCAAAATGACATTTTGATTTGAATATCTTCTCCATGAATGTATAAGGATGAGCAGATTGCACAGCCTATGTATTCATTGAAGTGCCACCTTCTTTCATTTTGTGTTATTTGTTATAGCAAGATCTGCCTCACCCCATGCAATCTTGCACATAAGGCCTTTTTCCATTTCCCCATGCAAACTTTTAATCCCTTTTGCAAATCCCAGAGCTAAAAATACAATGTTTCCACATATGCGCACCTTGCCTACTATACATCATGCATATACGTAGGTTGCACCACTACAAACCGTGTACATTGAGAAATGTGCCCAAAGTTGAAAAATAGTTTCAGGTTTCCATGTCACGACAGGATATCAATGATTCTTGGCCTTCCATAAATTGGAAACGTTCTGACTCGGCTCTTCAGTTCCACTTGAAGGCTATAAATGGGCCAATTCCGAGCTATGGAAAGAAGGAGAAAGAATTCAACTTTGAGAGCAAAGTTACTATGGAGGAATTATTCACTTCACATTGAGTCTGCATCCCTTTATCCTTTAAGTCTGAACACATTGTTCAACCCCCAAGCTCTTCCCTTATTAAGTGAGAAATCCATTGTCTCTCTTACATGAGCTTGCCTTTGGTGGAGGATTGAAGTGGTGGAGGCCCAACTGGAAGGAACTTAGTTTCTTAGTTCCGAACTGTGCCGACATGGAAGTCTGTAACTTATTCACTTATGTTGATCATATCTTAATAGAAATACTCTTTTCTCATCCAATTGATATCTTGCAAATATTTGAATTATTATTCCATGGGCGTATTTGTTATGAATGTTAATGGATTATGCTATTGAATGTGCTAACATAATATATTATCACCATATGCTTGTGTTGCTTGGTTGTTGAGGACTAGTTGCAAGTGTATTTCTTTGGGTCGAGTGCTCAACGATGGACTTCATCGAACGTCTGGACAAGGTAGGCCTTTTATCTTTTCTTGCTAGCATATTTGTTTATATAGCATACCTGAGAATAGATTTGATTTCTGCAGTCATTTTCGTCTGTTTTGGTTTACCCCTATCCATAGAGATATTTTCCTCGTAACAAAATTGGCGACCATACTGGGGAGAAAATCTTCTTTTTTCGAGGTTTGGAGTGTTTTTCTCCTTATATTTCTCTTGTTCATATTGGGTTTCTTGTCGTATGATTTCTTGACAGCCTCTGTTCACTCTAGGTTTGAGTCTTTCAACCTTCTCCTTAGCCTAGTTGTGTTTTTGACACATATACGTGGGTTTTTTCTTGATAGTCATGTATATACACGTGTTGTCCTTCTGCAAGCTACATAAATGCACGCTTTTCCCTTGAAAAGTCGCGTACATCAACCGTTGTTTCTTGTTTGTTGGGTTTGGTGGTTGCTCAGTAGGTTTGGATGATTGTTGAGTCTTCTTGGGTCTCTGTAGTGACTGTTAAGTGTCTGTGGGATGACAAGAATCCTGTCTTTGGTTGAATGTTTGGGCGATGCCTTTCTCATCATCTTTTCATTTTGATTGTCCTTGTACATTGGGTTGGGTGTTTTTCTCCTTGGTATCCTACTTGAGTTGTCTCTTTCTATACATAATACAGTGTTTATATATCATGTTGTTGTTCAATCCATGCATTTTCATTTTTCTTAATTTGAAAATATAAAAATATTAGGCATTTTACATTGATTGGAATTTTGATCTTTTGAGTCTTTGTCATTTATCTTAGTGCATGTAAAGAAAGATTGCATTTTTATTTAGAATTGCAGAATTGAATTGATAATTCCATTTTTTAGGAAGCATATCATTCATTGGAAATTGAAGTTAGGACTTTGCATTTTTTTCATATTCATTTCTTTACTTTATGAGTCATAACATCACTAGTTTCATGACCGCACCTTTTGAGTAAGCAAGTCCATTAAAATTAATTCTATAATTTAAAATTGATTAGAAATGATTTTATTTTCTAGGGTGCACAAACTAGCTTAGGATTTAGTGCCTTGGAATAGGATTTTGTGAGTAAACTTCTCAAAGGATATTAAATCAACACATGTGTCTGACTAAGGGAGTGGAGAAATCTATTGTATAATCAATAATATCAGGAGGCTCTGCTTACACCGGAGTTAATCACGAGGTCGTGTGAAGTCAGTTGAAGGGATATCCCCTCGATACCTTCTTAGTGCCATAGATATTTTTGGGGATCTATTCATATATGGGGATCTTGCTAGTGCCTTTACCTCTGTGAGAGGCAGTGCTTTCAAGGTTTCGGGCTTTGCTACCTTGCCCATATGGTGGACCTAACTTACGAATGCTCATCTGTGCATCGCTTATACATTGGTTGGTTAGTTTCTTGACTTAGGTTCCACATACATTACTTGGAGGGGTTATTCTGCAGGTACCCTGGGTCAGATAAGGGTCGGACAACACACAACCTTTATGGATGATTACCTCTCCGGGGAGATCTGACTGACTGGTTGTTAATTCCACGAGGGCCCTTATAATTGATTATGTTACCTCTGATATTTAACAGGGAGTCTCAAGCCTCTCTTGGGAGAGGCATACCTACTTTAGGGAGGGAGGCCCCTTTCAGCTACTTTATCTTATTTGTGTGCATGTCGGTTGCTTGATTATTTTTTGTGTTCTATTTGATTACTAGTTGGCCTTAGGATTTGTTTCTATATATTGAGTCTTAATTCATCGTGGAGTCGGACTAGCTTCCCTGCCGGTCTCGCTGCTTGTTAAAGTTGCCACCAGATTTTGAGTCTTTTCCTTATAAAAGGCGTAGAGTTATTAGACATGGTACACACACCCCCACTTATAACCCCCATCAAAACATTATTACTGGAATAGTTCCCAACAAACCTCTTATGGATCAGCCTAGAGGAGGGTCTTACAATCCCGGACATGGCCATGGTGCTTACCAGAACCCTAGATGGGCTGCGATTCCCCAAACACAATCTTTCCACGAAACTTGGGGCTAGATGTCACAACCCCATATCCCTTTTATGACCATGCTCAACTTTTAAAACTTGTCTAAGTTGATGTAAGACCCTGTATCCTACATGGTCCCCCATTCCCACCAAGCTTTCTTTGGATATTCCAAAATTTGAAGGTAAGAATGGTGAGGATCCTGGTGATCACATCACCACCTTTCACCTATGGTGCTCTTCGAATTCCATTAATGATGATTCCATTCAGTTAAGATTATTTCAACGGACCCTCATAGGGGTTTCCACGAAATGGTATATCGAGCTACCTAGGGGGGCATACAGGACCTTTAGTTAGATGGTGCTAGTCTTCCTTAACCACTTCCAATTGTCGCTTCGTTACGATGCTGGCCTAGAAATTGTGTTAGCCTTTCACCAGGACAAAGCCACTCATATCTCAGATCAGATCCAAGAGTGGCATAGATGGAAGAGGTTGATCAAGACCTACGTCCCCCCAAATTTCCTGTTAGAATGGTTCCTTAATTCCTTGCAACCTCCTATCTTGAAATATGTTGCTACATTCAAGCTTACATTTGAGGAAGAAGCAATCTCCAAAGACCAGAAGTTGGATCTTATATACACTCATTCTGAGATGTTATACTATATTCTTCTGGACGCACCGAGGTCAAACTACGAACCTAGACAAATTCTCGGACTTCATGCCGTTGGCACTGTAGGCTCCCCCAATGTGCAATCCGCAGACTTGGTGACAAGCCATTTGAAAGAGTTGTCTCTAAAATAGTCTGTAGGAGGGCCAACTTCGTCTATGTATTCCAATCCCACTCAGTCGGCAGATGTACATTTCGTGCAATCATCGACCGACCCAAACGGTAACCAACAACCAGGCAGGATTAAGAAGAAAGGACGTAATAATAATCGTAAGGGTGGGAAGGATAATAATAAACCCAAGGACAATGGTAATAATGAGAATATGAATAATAATGATGGCGAGGGAAAGAAAGAAAGGCGTAAGGTGAAATTTCCCTATAAGCTTTGTACAGACGATCGTCTTACTCATTTATGCCCTAAACTTGCAGAAGCTATGAGACTCTTATCTCTACCACCCGCCATGCTGATAATAATTTTCCAAATAACCAACAAATGATCTTGAGATCCTCAAATGATAGAAATGTGGTCAGTGGAATTCAAAACCCACCAAAATAAGACGGTGACCATTTGTGCATCAATATGGTCAATTCTCAGGTTAATGTAGCCACCCGGTCTCATGATTACAGTTCTTCACAAACTGTACCTGGTCTAGAATCTCCTCCTCCTCTGGATATGCACTTGCAGATCGAAACACCAGAGCCACTGCCTCATATTTCAAAAGGAGTACTCAAGCTCTCTACCCACAATCCAAATGCTAGAGCCACCCATATTTAATCTATTGTTGAAGTTCTGGGTCAAACCTCTTGTGCGATGTCAACTCTGGAGGTACTCCAAACGTGTCCTTCATAGAGGAATGCCTTTCTATATACGTTAGGAGCTATAGACCCTAGTGGCTCAAAAGTTATCAAGTTTGATGTCACAGATGTGAAACCTCGTTTTCCTTACCATGTGGCATTCCAAATCCATGTGGGGTACTCAAAATATACCATCAAGCGTGTGGTTGTTGATGAAGGCGCTACAACATGTGTGATGTACTTGATCTGTTGGAAAGCTCTCGTCTCTTCGAATATCTCCCAATATCTGACCATGTTGACTTATTTTGACAGTCGTTCCTTTCACCCTCACGGTATTATTCCTGCCTTTCCGGTCCAGTTAGGTGGGAAGACGGTAGAGGTGTATGTCGAGGTGGTTGATGCACCCCTCGATTATAACTTGTTACTAGGACACAATTGGACTTATGCTATGACTATCATTGTATCGTCCGTCTTTCGCACTCTTTGTTTTCCTCATGATGGGAAGATCGTGACGACCGACCAATTATCCTTTGCGTATGCTAGCCCCAGTGCATCTGTTGGATTGTTGATCCCCGTAGTCGACAATTCTCATTCTTAAAGTGAGAATATCGGTGTCAGAATGTATTCATCCCTTATGGGTACCTTCAGCTTCATGGCACCGATTATTCATGTTTACGACATGTCCAATAGGCCTGTTTCATGAGATAGGTCCGTTCCTTTCCGCACTTCCTATTTTAATGATCCTTGGAACCTACCTTTCTCGACTTCATCTTGTGAAGGTCAGTCACATGTTGGAATGGCCATGCCACTATCAATAAAAAATATAGTGTATCAAGTTGTTCTTGACTCTTCCGTTGATCCTGATCCTATTACCTCACCGAAGGACGAGGAGGATCCTATTCTTAATCCCATGTGGGCCACTTCGTTGTCTTTCTCGCATGACTTCCTCAATGAGACTTTACCCTCGGATGAAACTATCATCGAAGCCATGAGTGGTTCTGAAAAACCTTGGGATGATATGCATCATCTCTCTTATTTTCTCCCAGAGCTTGCTAGAATTGAACAAGATGACTTTCGATCTACTTTAAGCTAGATAGTCGGTCACTTCGTAGTTCTAATTTATACGCACGACATTTATGCCGAAGTAAATATGGAAAGTATCTCTCCTACCATCACGATTGATATTCATACCCCTGGAAATATTGAAAATGTACATATCGGTGCAAATTGTTCACTAGAAGAAATCTTGATATACATCGAGCTCTTCAAGGAATTCTGAGATGCATTTTCTTGGTCATATAAAGAGATGCCAGGAATCGACCCTCGAATTGTAGAGCATGAGATTAGAACTTATACAGATGCTAAACCTGTTCGAAAATGTGTTAGAGTTGTCAATCCCCGGAAGGCCCCTGCTATTAAGATAGAGGTATAGAAATTTCTTAATGTTGGCTTCATCTACCCAATGCCCTTGACTGAATGGGTATCTAATCCCGTTCCTTTGAATAAGAAGAAAGGAACCATCTGTGTATGCATGGAATTTCATAACCTGAACAAGGCATATCCCAAAGAAAACTTCCTGACACCTTTCATTGATCACATTCTCGATGAGTGTGCGGGTAGCGAAGTGTTTTCCTTCATGGACGGATTTTCAGGGTATAACCAAATTCAAATTAAACCCGAGGATCAACACAAGATGACATTTTTTTGTCCTTGGGGTGCTTTCGCATACCAAAATATGACTTTCCCTTAAAAACATTGGAGCAACCTTCCAACGTGCTATGAACTTCGCATTCCATGATCTTAAGCATATAGTAGAAGCTTATCTTGACAATCTTGCTACTCACTCTCATAAGAGAGTGGATCAATCTAAGAACCTTCAACTAGTTTTTGAAAGATGTCGTCATTATAGAATCCGGTTAAACCCTCATAAATGCATATTTTGTGTTAGGTCTGGATGTCTTTTGGGATTTTTAGTCTCTGAGAAATGGATCATGGTAGATCCGTTAAAGGTTGACGCAATACTTCGATTACCTCCCTCACACACTATTCGAAAAATTCAAGGTTTATAGGGGAAATCTAACTTTTTACGTCAGTTTATAGTAAACTATGCCAATATTACAAATGGTTTCATGCATCTTTTGATGAAGGACACCCATTTTATCTGGGATGAGCGAGCCCATAAATCCTTCCATGCTTTAAAGAAATCCTTGGTATTGACACCTCTGCTGAAGTCTCCTAACTACAGTAGGGATTAATTGCTTTATGTCACCGC
>JZKD02S1596187.1:0-10005 GCA_000966675.3 Picea glauca
GGTTCGGAATGGAAGATTGCAAACCAATTATCACTCCCATGCAAACCAATTGTAAGTTGAGCAAAGATGATGATTCAAAGTCTACAGATTAGAGGCAATATAGGTCAATGATTGGTAGCCTACTATATGTGATAGCATCCAGACCAGATGTAATGCAGCCAGTTGGACAGGTGGCATGATTTCAAGCAGCACCAAAGGAATCACATGTATTAGCAGTAAAGAAAATCTTTAGATATCTCAAAGGAACAGAAGAGTTTGGATTATGGTATCCAAAAGGAAAAGATCTAGCACTTATTGCCTACACAGATGTAGATTGAGCAGGTTGTATTGATGACTGACAAAGCACCAATGGAGCAACGTTCTACTTAGGTGACTGTTTGGTATCATGGCTAAGCAAGAAACAATCATCGATATCTCTATCTACAGTCGAGGCAGAGTATATTGCAGCAGCAACATGTTGTACACAGGTTCTTTGGATGAAACAAACTTTGACAAATATACAAGTTGAGTACGATGAGCCCATTCCAATATATTGTGATAACACGAGTGCCATTAGTATCTCAAAAAACCCAGTGATGCACTCTAAGACTAAGCACATTCCAATCAAGTATCACTTTCTACGGGAACAGGTTGTGTTAAGAACCAAATATCAATATAGCATAGAAAATCCTCAGAAAAAGTACTCAACGCCTTGAAAAAGAGAGAATTCCAGATAATAAGCCTCTTCGACGGGGCAACCTCCTTTTACACCACTTAAATGTTCAAGTACAAGATGATTCAAAATGAAAATGTCATCTTGGTATATATAGGAGACTAGGAGGTATAATTACAACTAATGGCCTAAAGCCAACATAAATAAAATAACATTACTAATATAATATGCCCCAATTAAGGGGTAATGAGCCAATATTAGGGCTTAACAGGTCGCAGAAAAGAACATCAGAGTTGAGTATGTGGGCACAAAATAACAAGTGGCAAACATCTTTACAAAACCACTTCCACGGGAAGCCTTTGAATATCTTTGCCACAGACTTGGAGTTATTTCTACTCCAAAAATGATTTTTGTTTGAATTCTTTTTGAATTCTTATCTTATATGTCTTAGATGTACACGAGGAAGCACCATAAGAGGACAGTCTGTCAGGGGGAGCAGCCCCATATGCAAAGATACCTTTGCCATTGATGACAAAGGGGGAGAGATTTATCAGATGCAGAGGACAGAGGCATGGTTCCAAGAGGAGTAGATTTATCACATGTAGAGGACAGAGGCATGGTTCCAGAGGGAGCATGATTTATCATATGCAGAGGATAGAGTCATGGTTCCAGGGGGAGCATGAGTGATATGATTTCAGTGTTGCATCAAAGTGTTTCCATCAATGCCAAAGGGGGATATTATCGATTAAGGTTGGTTGTCATTGATGTCAACCCTTGAAGAAAGCCCCATAGCACAAAAGTTTGGGTAATGGACCCAATATTGTTTTTTGTAAATATGACTCATTATTGTCTTGTCATGGTTTATTAGAAGTAAATAAGGATGAACTCCAAAGTGGTCCCCTTATGGTGAAATCCATCACGGAAAGACGCTTTGTGGAGTAAGAGAACCCATGCTTAATTGTGGAATAATGAGATGAAGGAAATTGAGTTTGTTAGGTAAAATATCCTAGATGGATAGTACTTGTCATTTCATTTCCGGTGGTATGTGGAATGCCACATAATTCCTCCCGATTAGAGAGTTATGGCCATGAGAACTTGGAGACCCCAGGTTTGGGTAATGGCCCCAAGTTTTTTTGATGGGTAATGGTATGAGTTATGATATATTTTCAGATAATATTATTCTATATGGATAGTACATGTCATGCCATTTATGTTGGTATGTAGAACGTCACATAACTCCTCACGGTTTGAGAGTTATGGCCTTACGAAGTTGGAGGACCCTCATATGTCATNCAGAGGCAGGCCTGGGAGAAAATGCCATAACATTTAACTCTAAATGTAGGGTATATTGCCTTGTCAGTCAGTTAAATGACGGCGTGTTCATGAACAAGAGTCCGTGAAACAACATGCCCTCTGGGAGTACTGGAGAGCAGAATGAAAGGGCGTGACTCTGAGTCCGTACGCTTAAAAAAAAAAACTGTAAAAGGGATGTTAATGGGATACTATATATATAATATAAAAATACAGTGCACATGATATGATATGACATGGGAACTGTGCCATTTATCCTGCAAAGTCACTTTTCAGATGAACCTTTTCACTGAAACCACAAGTGCACAGTGCACACCCACGCCCTTCGACTACTTTTCTATAAAAAAAATTGCACGTTCCACATGGGTGTTTTGTGGTGCAACGGATATCTATTGTGTATTTTTTTGCTTTCTGTTTCGAACCTTCAAGTTATAGTTAGTAAGACCTTCAAGTTATAGTTAATGTTTTAAAGGTTAAAAACCATTGTTTTCAACCAATCAATTGATGATTTATTGTTACATTGTTAGATTCCTATACAGAATTGAAAGTTTATAAAAATGTTTTTGATTTTTTTTAAACAAGAGAATTTTTATAAAAATGTTTTTTCATTTTATTTTTGTTATTTTGTTATAATAAGATGCAAATTCAATTTATTAACTTGTTTTGTTTTTTTAAATTAAAATTGGAAGATATACTTCTTACAATATAGTTAGAAGTACATATATATTATTAATGTACTTGAAAAATCTTTAAAGAAAAATTAAAAGAAAAAATATCTGCTATATTATAACTATGGTTATACTATATACAACCACATACAACATTTCTCAATAGATTTTGGGATAAAGTTCTAAAAACTTAATTATTTTGAAAAATATACAAAATTAAAAAAAAAAAAACATTATGGATGACTAACTTCCATAAAGTTGCTAGATATTAAATCCCCAACTTTTAAAGTATCAATCTTATTAGCATAAGTATTACAGACATTATTCCCCTTAAGACATGATAGAAGTTAATCCTCATGAATTTTTTGGATTCCTTTTTTTTCTTGCTTTAGTATGGAAGCAAAAAAAGCATCAAGTAAAGAAGTATTTAAAACCATTTACCTTATCACATTTTTAGAATCGCCCACCACATCTAAGTTTGGACACTCTAATTAGTGGTAATCTTCAAACCTTGTCATAACACATAAATTTCACCATGATTATTTGATAATTGAGACTCCAAGCAAATGCAACTTCTAGTATCCCTCTAGGGTTTATGATAACCAATAGTGCTATCCCAATAAAGAATAATTATTATGAACAGTGGTAATTAATACTACTCAACTATTCTTGATAGTGTACTGTTAAGATTAGCATTTGATATAGATATAAATTGTTTAGTTAATATTATTTTTTTCCAATTACATTTTTTTTTAAATTATATTTTTAATATATATTTTAAGTGTAATTAATTATTAAGAATGTGTACTTTTCTTTATAAATTATATATTTAAAAAAATAATATATATATAATATCTTATTAAAATTCTAAAACTAAATTAAATCTACATTAATATAAAATAAAATAAAACAAAATTTAAAAATAAAAATAATTCACATTATTTAATAATTATTGATATTTATTCTCCTCTTATACAAATAAAGAGTATTCTAAAATATTTAGTCTTGTAATGCTTTAACGACGGTCAAAGCATGATAACGTTAACGTACATTTATTGACAACATATTGTCATTTCCCGCAGAGAGCGCAATAGTGGATCACATATTCCTTCATACAACCCTATCATTTGTATTTGTATGTGGCCCCGACTCTTTCAGGAATGAATCATATATTTCCTATTAAAGTCTTGTCTTTGTCTAGAGAATCTCAATTAAAGAATGTACTTTGCCTTGAGCGCCTTTGTAGTCCTCAATCCTTGAGTTTCGGGAAAAGGGCCAAATGGTTACTCGGGTTCAGGGATGGAATTTGACGGGCAAATTACCCGTCACGGGCCAATTTGCCCGTCAAATATGGTCAAAAGTTTCTTGCAACCGTCAACTATCAGTTTTTTGCAAGCTTAAAACCGGCATAACAGGTAGTGTACAGTTTAAACTGTCAAATTTGACGGGGTTTTTCAGTTTGAAATTCCAACCCTGCTCGGGTTAATTATACACTTGGAATGTTTGAGTGGTTGCGACTTTTTTTTAAAGGCAGGTTGCATTAGAGCGTAGTTATTAATTAAAAACTTATTATTATTAAAAAATCTCAAAAATTAAATAAATTTTTTTATTAGTTTAGTTTATTTAAATAACAATACCAATAATTTAAATATTAAATATGTAAAAACTCTGAAGTGAATGCGTTTTTTAACCTCTATACATATAATGTTTAAGTAATCTTGAGAATGTTGAATCGAAAGTTCTATGTTTTCGTTGTTACGTAATTTAGTATGCACTATTTATCCGTCTCATTTCACGGAGAGTAAAAGGCAAATCGCACACACAAGTTGGACGAACAGAATTCGGCGAGCAATTTTAGTGTTGCAAATATTTTTTTTAAATGGTTATATATCTATATATATATATCCTGAGATGTTTTTTTTTTTTACTTAAAATTATGAGAAAAAGGTTTTATTTTAGGGATTTGATTCTTCTCGATTCATGATAAATATGAAACTCTAGTAGGAACATTGTGATGTCTTTGTCTCTTTAAGCATGTTGTTGGAATATGGTAATTACTCCCCCGAGTCATAGAGAGTTCTAGATCCTTCTCTTGTAGAAAGCTCTAGAAGAGTTTAGTTGACTTAGTTCTAGATAGATATTCTCTACATCTTTCCCTCAAAATTTTGTAGAATAATTTTATTTGTATTTATATCGTGGAAGCAATGAGATGAATTTGTGGAAGCAATGAAATGAATAAAATTTTGAGAGTTGTAGCTCATTGTGTAATTCATGTGTGTTTTTGTATGGATTTGTTCACTTGTAGCTAAATGTATTTGTCTCCTCTTTCCATCAAAGTGGTATCAGAGATGTTAGTATTTCTCTTATCCATCCATCAAATTGGTATCAAAGTTGAGGTTTATGGCATGTCCTCGATGTTGATGGAAAAAATAGTGGCAATAGGGTGAGCACATGCCACAAACGTGCTCATGCAAGAACCTATGTGCATTCCAAAAAAAGCACATGCATTCTCGACGTGACAGGTTTGACAAACCTCGAACCACCACTTGTTGGCACCCAAGGTTTTGGGTTAGTTGCACATGTGCACATATCATCTTTGTGTGCACACATAATCTTTGAGCTCACATATCAACAATTGTGTGATAGAAGGAATAGGCATGCGCGTAAACCAAACTTTGTACAAAGCACAAAATATCTAGAAGATATCACATGTACGTTGAATCATAAGAAGATCTTCAAGAATGTTAATAAATGATGAACATAGATAGTTTGATAGATCATGGGAAAGATGAGGGATGTGATAGAAAGTTATTTAGGATTTCCATGCTCCAAGGAGGCTATGTGGGTTGCATGTAGAACTGGAAATCATTAGAGATAGTGGAGTAGAGAAGAAAGTGACAGATCACTAAAGAAAAAGAGAGACAGAAAGGAAGAGAACAAAAAGTTTTGAAGAATTATGTCTAAGTTTGAAGGAGTCTGATCTGAGTTTTGTATGATTCCTATCAGAGTCTTGTATCAGTTTTGTATGAGTCTGGAAAAGGTCTTGATTAGAGTCTATAATGGAGTTATTTATATAGTGTAGAACATGAGCAGAGAGCACATGGCGCAATGTAATGTAATGGTAGGAGAATGAATCGGAGTGCAGAGTGCATTTCTATCTGTAAGATGAGTCTGTTCATGTATGCATCCTAAAGTTTTAATGAATATAATACAAAGCCATAATTCTCTCTACGATTTGATATGTGGTTTTTGAGTTAGATGAATGCATGTGTTAATGGTTTCTGATTAATATTGTGTTAATGAGGTGGAATGAATGAATGGAAGCTCCAATGGCTTCCTTGTGTGCATTATCCCTTCACATCTGGCACAAGACCAGATGGTCCCTATGATTCTCATGGTGTCTCAGGTGAGACCTTCTTTAGTCCTTGACTGAAGATTGATATGTCGATGCCTTGGGGTTTTGTTGGTCAAATCCGGCTGAACCCTAAGTCATCAACCCCCCAATGTTGGGAAGGATGCACGATAGCGAGCCAATAAATGGTTATGTTGCCAGGACCTGAAGGTTTCATATTGCATGATGAAAGGAAAGAATAAGGTGGAATCCATCTCGAGAAGAGATAAAAGATTGGTTATCTACAAAGGAAGATGAGTTTTCATAACGAGATACCAAGGGTTTAATAACCAATGTTGAACATTGGAAAGAAAATTATATCTACATCAATTTTCATGAGCATTTCTTTGTCGATTTTTCATGTTTGTTTTATGAATGGATTAAGAGGAAAACAACCATTAACATTGCTCTGAGAGTCCAAGAACCATTGGCCTAGGACCAAACTATAGATGATAGATTGAAAATAGTGGATAATAAGTGGGTTTGAGAAATCAAAGTTTGGTTCACCAGAGTAAAGGAGGGATACATTATTGATTTCTCCATTGAATACAATGATTCTTTTAGCGAGGTTGAAAGAAAGTTTTTTGAAGTTACTCAAAACAGACTATTGGAAGAAATTCCTTTGTGGATCAATATGGTGTTCATAGAAAAGGGATTGATATGCATGGATCCTGATAGGATGGTTGAGTAGACCCCCTCATGCTGGGGGGGATGAAAAGAAGGGGGAAAAAGAGAGAGAGAAAATGGATCCAGTCGAGAGGATCCATAAGATGATAAGATGAGGTTAGGAGAGAATGGACCCGGAAGAGCAGAGGAGAGAGAGAACTAAAATAAATGAAAGAAGAGTTGAGCTAAGGAGGAAAGAAGAACATAGGAGAAAAAATAAAATAGAAAGGGGTGAAAGACAAGGGGTCATACCCAGAATAAAGAGGAAGGAGATCACACTAGGAGGATGTGTGGGAGAGTGTTGTGTCAGAGAAGAGCACATAAGGAGATAGGTCATCGAAGAGATGTAGAGTGAGGAGTAGGGTATCAAGTGAGGATTCTCGAAGTAGTGGTAGTAGGGTTAGAGAATATGAATTCAAATACCCTTGGTTGTTGAGAGATGTCGCAACTTCAGTGGAAGATGAGACGTAGAGTATAGGTGCTGACCTAGGGGAAGATGGCGAAACACCTCTCCAAGAAGGGAAAGAGGATTTAGCTATAGTGAATGGTCTTACGTGGCTATAGGTAGGAGTCTCTCTGGGATCCCTCATTGGAGATGATGAGAGAAGATGGAGTAACCCCCTATCTGAACCACCCCCTTTGTGCATTTTCAACCAAGAAGAAAAAACAACAAATGACACAAATATAGGAGTAGAAAAAGAAAGAGTAGAATGAAGAAGAAGACAAAGTCAACAATACTTCATAGGAAAGAGTATCGATACCAATATCACCAACATATAGAAGTCAATCGGGAGGACACAACACTAGATTTAGAATTATGAATTAGGATACAACACCAAGGCTACCAGTATTCCATGGGATGTGTAAGGATGATGCCGAGCAATAGTGGTTCACGTGTGAGGATATTTGTTCTATGAAGAGGATCGTGGATGGAGCATCAAAGATCACACAACTGGAGAACAGTTTCAGAGATAGAGATATGAGGTGGTACATGAAGTACAAGGTGATTATTCTAGTGGGACAAATGAGGTCCCAAACATAAATTAAGAGAGATCTTCTTAAGGAGTTTTAAAATCCTAGGTTGGAATCAAAGTGCATCATTGAAATCAAAGAGATCAAGCGAAAGACTGGAGAAACCATATGGGATTATGACCAATGGTTCAAGATATTATTGGATCGGTTGACATTCCAAATCCAAGATCTTCAACACAGGGAATGGTTCATTGCAGGAGTACCCCTCCATATCTGAGTTCTACTCACCCAACAAAACGTGATCACTCAGGTAGAGGATGCAGAGATTGTGATGCACCTTGAAGTTTGTTGGGATAGGATTTTGGGACCATTTTTGAGAACCACATGACACATGCAAAGGAAGGAAATCCATTTGGCACACTTTCAGGGATCAACACATGCAAAAGAAGGAATATCGTTATAATCTGTTAGGCATTTTGGGTCCATTGATATGGGCTAAGACCTATTTTTATTGTATAAATATGTAAGGGTTTTGGGATAGATAAGAGGGAATGCAATGCAATGTATGAAGAGATAAGTAAGTGTGTATGTAAGGTATGCGAGATAAAGAAACACCTGGTGCACATTGAGAAATTAACCAGGTATAGTGCAAGAAAAGGATGAATAGGGAATTTCGACTTAATGCACATGTAGGAGACTATGATATGGATACTATCATCTTGGATCCAAGATCTGATGTGAACGTCATTATGAAGTAGACATGGTAAATTATGGGAAAACGAAAGTTGAAAAAATCATCAATTCAGTTGAGGCTAGAAAATCAACACAAGATTGTTCAGATTGGAAGAGTGACATGGGTGAATGTTAATATCGATGGAGTGCACGAAAAAACATATTTTGAGGTAATCGAGATAGTGGATGGTAGTAAACCTTATCTAATGTTACTTAGACTCGATTGAGATTTTGATAACCAGACCATTACTAATATGAAAAAGAGAAAACATTAAAAAGAGAAAACATGTGTGACATAATGGGGATGTTATTAGTATACAATCATTCCTTTCAGGTTGAAAAATGCGCCAACAATATTTTCTCGAGTTGTTGTCGCAAATTTTAAAGAATTTATTCATAAATTCCTAGAAGTATATTTGGATGATTGGTAGTGTTCAGTTTGTTGAAGGACCATATTGAAACTATGTGCTTAATGTTGGACAAATGTAGATAGTTCCATATTTCCTTGAAATTGAAGAAGTGTATTTTTTTCGCATCATTTGGTATCCTTTTGGGTCATGCAGTATGTAAACAAGGACTTTCGGTTGATCCTGGGAAGATTGTTGTCATTGTTGATCTTCCACCACCTACTTCAGTTTGACAACTTTGAGTAACATTGGGTCATATGGGGTACTACAGGAATTTTATTAGGGGATACGCGCAGATCATAACCCCTCTAGAAAATTTGTTCAAGAAGGAGGTCAAGTTTCAATGGAACGAGGAATGCCAACAAAGTTTGGATACCTTGAAGAAGAAACTGGTTACTGCTCCAATTTTAGTATTTCTAGATTGGAAGAAGGAATTCCATATCCACATAGATGCATCATTGATAGCGCTAGGCGCAGTTCTAACTGAGCCAGAGGAAGGAGGTTTGGATCATCCCATTGCAGTTTCCAGCAGAAATTTGTCAACTACTTAACATAATTACACTACTATAGAGTGTGAAGAACTAGCCATGGTGTACACATTACAAAAGTTTAGGAATTATATGCTAGGATCACATCTTAAGATGTACACAGATCATTCTACGCTGAGATACTTAGTCAATAAGCCAGTGTTTGGGGGGGAGATATGCATATGGTTGTTATTATTTCATGAGTATGATTTTGAAGTGATTGTGAAACCAAGAAAATTAAATACATGACCTAATCATTTGTCATGCATATTAACAAGGGAAGATGCAGGAAATGTGGATGGCATTCTACCAGACATGCACTTGTTTGTAGTATGGATGGTTGAGTATTACATTGTAGATATTTTTCAGTTCCTGAGCATAGGAGTATCCCCACCCAACTTTACAATTGCAAAAAATAAGAAGTTAGTAGTAAAGGTAGTAGATTATCAACTTATAGCGGGGAATTTGTATAATTTAGGGGCGGATAGTATTGTTTGACAATGTGTATTGCAAAATGAGAGGCCTATGATACTATCATAGGCATGTGAAGGAATTGCGGGAGGCCACTATGTAGGGAAAGATACAATTCAAAAAAAATTTCTATCAATACTTTGGTGGCCCACCCTTCATATGGATGCTAAGGAGTTCTGTCAAACCTGTGATGTTTTTTAGCATGTTG
>JZKD02S1596188.1:0-10005 GCA_000966675.3 Picea glauca
TTCCTACTTCCTTTACAACATAAGTAGCACTCACACAAGATCTGAATTCATCATCTTGGATCTTCATTCTGCACCTGCAACTTGTTAGAGTAGTCAATTCTAACAATCTTTGCTCTTTACACATTGAGTTGACTAGATTCAATATGTTTCAAATTCCAAGATCTCATACAATATTCAATGCATATTCATTGAATTCATAATCTCTCAAACTCACTAAACTGTAACTCACTCATACTTGCACAACACGCATAAATACATATATATAAATATAAGTAGAAAAATAAATAGACCTTCTAGGGCAGCTTCCAACTAATAATAAACTTTTGTTTTTGGTTCACCATGAGTAAACCTTCTGCAACTTATCAGAATCTGAGGTTTGACATCTAGATGCAGAATACCAAGTCTGGACTCATCGTGCAGGTACGCAATTCCCCGGGCTGTGTCGAGCGCAATGGAATATCTGGCCTTCCAATCCAGATTTTTTTTTGTCTAAAGCGAACAACCATGGGAGACAGTAGATCACTCATACCCTGGCAGTATCCAAGATCAAAATTATAAAAGGAGTAAGTCAACAATATGTCCCTAAGTCGATCCAGATTTGGGTTGTCATCCCCAGCATAGTAAGGCAAGCATCGATCTGTCTTCACCACATCCTTTTCAATACGGCTTTTACGCTCTCTGAACTTGGAAAACTGTTTTGCCTGTGTCTGTGATATACTCTGCCACTGCAATTTCAGAATTTGGTACTCTTCTTTCTTTGTCGATGCAAGATATTGGCGTTCTGCATATGTTGAATCAAACTTATATCTATCCAGAGACCCGTTGAGCATGAATTCGTAGACCAGAATACGATGTGGCCCTTCTACACAAACACCACGCATGCTCACACATTAATCCTACAAAAAATCCGTTATCACTGCTCTCACATCGACTTGGCCATTCCGTGAGGAATTTTAAGCCAGTATAGGCTCTGATACCATGCCAGAATTTATGAGAGCAGCCATAACACGAAAATTTCACACAGAAATAATATTGTATTGTTATATCAAATCTCAAGATACAATAGGTATATGTAGCTGGAGTTAGATCCAACCAATTCCAAACATAGGTATGGAGGTTGAGATAATATCTCAACAGCTCCTAGAAAATCTCAAACCAAATCCAAACCAATCCCTAAATTAATCATTAATTCTAACAATATTTTCTTTATTTTTATTGTTATAACATATTACATGTAATATGTTATAATTTATTGTCTCCGAGGTATAGGATAGTGGGTAATGGAGTGTGTTGTTAAGTCAGTAAGTGTTGAAAAAGCCACAGATTCGAAACCTGCAAAAATCCAACCATGTTACGGGTTGGTGTGGCTCATCCCCGAATGATTTTAACCAAAGGTTAATCCCGATGCCAAGAAGGTCAACCAATTAACAAACAAAAAAAATATGTTATAATTTATTTGATTTTCCTTTATAATTTTCTTAAAAAATTATATCTCTAAAATCACATTTATAGATAATGGGAAGAACCATATTTTAAACATAATTGGAAGAACCATATTTCAAAGATAGTTCCTAAATGTCCCCTTTCTCCTGTGGTTTTAGGTCTCAAGGGCGGGTGTGTGTTTCCCGCTGGCTTCCCCCGAGACCCACAGTGATATCGTATGCGTATCGAGCATAGCGGATATCCGGGTTTTACCTCATGAATGAATCTGGGATAATTTTTCTTTTATTTTTTCAGAACTCCAAATATATTGTTTTGAAAAGCAAAATAAAATCTTCTCACACATATATTATATCAATTTGAACTTTATTATTGATAAAAATGTAATAAACTTTCAATTTTATTAAACAATTTTTTTTAAAGAAATATATTATAAATATTTATTTTTATATCAATTTAAACTTTATTATTAATAAAAATTTAATAAACTTTCAATTTTATTAAACAATTTTTCTTAATGAAATATATTA
This sequence comes from Picea glauca, assembly GCA_000966675.3. NCBI lineage: Eukaryota > Viridiplantae > Streptophyta > Pinopsida > Pinales > Pinaceae > Picea > Picea glauca. The sequence goes on from JZKD02S1596188.1 coordinate 1,971, forward strand.
TAAATATTTCATTTTTATTTATTTTACTTAATAAGATAAATAACACGTTATAATAATTTATGAGTATAATATTTGAAAAATCTTCATAATAATATTATTGAAATTTATGTAATAATATATTTATTATATTATTATTTATGTAATAATATAATAAATTGAAGTGGATATAGGCATGGATTTCCCTGCGAGATCTGGTACAACATCTCAATTCTCATTTCTATTTTCCACGTGGTTTCCTTATTCAATGAGGACCGGTCATTTCCCATATTCACATCAATAATAAATGTTGGTTTGATATACATTAATGGTCGAGATGATGTACGACTCAAATATTCTCAGGTTGTCGATTTTTTTTTTTTTTATATTTGATATCCCTCAGTGACAGCTTCAGCTTCTATGTCGTGTTAGAGAAAGTTATTTTCCCAGTTTTTTTTTTTACACATTGTGGGCCTGAAGGATCGTAGATGTATATATTCCGCAACCTGGTAGTTACGAGTGGATGGTGGATTCTCGCCTGGGCTTCATCAGTTTCCAAAAATTAAATCGTTCTATGACAGTAGTGCAATTTCTGGGTTCTATAAGGTACAACCATACCGCCCTTTTCCCGATGTTTATTTTGGAAAATCTGTTCGGTGAAAATCACTGATGTTAAAATTTACGATTTCAATTATTCGAAACTGTAATTCTAGAGATCTCAAATCATTATCTTATCAGTTGTTCAAATCACACAATTTGAATTTGAAGGACTGGGTTAATTCGGGAGTAATCTTTCTCACGGCGTTATTTTTTCGGTAGGTTTTTTTATTTTAAATTTTTGACCAATTTAAAATTTTGATTGATTTTCTAAGTATTTGGGTTGATTTAAAATCGACCAAAACCCCTGAAATAAAATTCTGAAATGCATGAAATATAAAACGACCTTTAAAAATCTAACCAAATTCAAACCCAATATTTGACCCAATTCAGACCCAATATTTTTACCTGACAATTTTATTTGGTCCCGAGTTAACCTACTCCTTTGAGAACTTCAGCTGTCTCGAATTCACCAAATTCAAGAGAAAGTCACTGAAAACAAACTGATATGAATACCTTTTATATCGCACTTTCCAGTTCCACCTGAGACTCGGTTATTTTTAGACTTGAAATAGCTTTTATTTTGTATAAATTGTTTACAAATTTATTAAAAGTCCATATTTTATTTCATCAGTGAAAACTTTATTAATAGGATACTATTGTTGTGGGAGTTTTCCTTCATTTTAAACGTAATCTAAATAAAACTATGATATTAGAATAATTTTGATTCATTTAAATTAATTTAAATAATCAAAATTATAAAATAATAACAAAAAATAAAAACTTCAGTTCCGGTAAAAGGATTTGAATATTCATTATCAAACACCAATAGAAAAAAAAAACAAATTCAAATCCACCCTCCTCAAGATAATTTTTAGAAATTTACATCAATAAATAATGCATAATGCATACAAGTACTTTCACATCACATGTACCCTAATCATATTTTGCGTTGTAATAAACATTAGGGACATTGGCCATTCCTTATTGAGATGAATAAAATCCATACTACATAGATGGTCATTTGTTGTTCATTCAAATTTTGATGTTGTTTCTTATGTGTGCTATGACATGTAGAGGGTATGTAAACTTGCTTGCATTGAGTTGTATTAGAAAATGGTTTGTGTCATGTGAGTAATTGGTAGTGTAAGGATTATACAAATTGTGTTTGCATAATGAGAGCAAATGGAGTGATGATTCACAATAAAGTAATCGTTGAAGAATAGATGGAAGAGAGAGGAGGTTGAGGAGTTCCTCTCATAAGAGGTCCCAAAAGATCACAAAGAGCAAAAGATAATGTTGTATAGATGATGCATGTGTTGACATCGAGGTTGGATGCTATGGAGAATTCACAAAGAAGAGGTGTGTCTACATAATGGTATGATAAAAGTGATGGAGAGAGGGAACAAGAGGTTACACATGTCGAACCAGAGGTCACACTTGCAGTAGAATAAAGAGTACTTTTAACAACACTAAAAGGAAAACATTAATTGGTAGAGGCTTTTACCAAACTCCTTCTCCCTCCATAATTTCTAGTGGAGGTTTCTAGCAACGAGCAACCAAAGGTTTTTTTTGGCTCACTTTCTTATCACTCACATTGGTGCATAACCCTACCACAAACATCAAGGTAGGTTGAAATATTCTATAAAAAATATGGGCCATTTTTTCAAAAACTTCTTGCCATTTATATTAACCATGTGATTCACACTGAAGTAGGTTAAAATATTTTATAAAAAAATATGGGCCATTTGTTCAAAAAATTCTTATTGGTGTACCATGTATATTTAACTGCATTGATGTGTAACCCTATCATTTGCATGCAAGTACGTTTAAATATTTTATAAAAAATATGGGTTGTTTGTTCAAAAAATTCTTGTCAGTGCACCATTTATATTTAACCACACTAATGCATGACCATACCACGTGGACCAAAGTAGATTAAAATATTTTATGAAAAAAAAGACCATTTGTTCAAAACAAGGCTTGTTGGTGCACACAATATATTAAAAATTACTAGTGTGTAACCATACCATGTGCACCGTTTTAGGTTGATAATTCTTCAAAAAAACTTGTTGGTGCACCATATACATTTAACAACACTGGTGCATAACCTTACCGTGCACAACAAGGTAGGTTAAAATATTTTTAAAAATATCAATCATTAAAAAAAGCTTTAGTTAGTGCACCCAATAGACGTAACAATGTTGATGTCAAACCTTCACACGTAAACTGAGTAAGGTTGAAATATTTTACAAAAACATATCAACCATTTTTTTCAAAAAACATTTTGGTATGTCCTATATATTTAATAACACCAGTGTGTAACCACTCAGATAAGGTGATAGAGAGGCATTACGAGATGCGAAGGGAGTCACATCACCCGCTCCCACTTGGCGGCCCCATCATCCCCCATGTCAACATTAGATCCAACCCCCGGTCCTCTCACCACGATGACTAGCCGATATTTATTTCTCTTGGGCCTGCGAGAGTCCTCCATCGTTGCTACGCTCAGTCCTCATGTCTGCACAATGAATCCTCATCATCCTCGACATTTAGTGTTAGTAACGGTGATGTTTGACTCCATTACTCTCCCACCGCCTCTTCTTTGGATATTTCTTTTGGCTTGGCAGCATTGATACCCTTGTTATCTGGTTTCACACTCCATTCACATTAACCTTGGATTGATTTGCGCTCTGCTTTCTATCACCTACTCCAATCTTCGTCTTGCCTAGAAACCTGCCTTTTCTTCTCCCCCCTCGGTCTTTGTTGTGTGTGTTCTCTTCCCTCCAATGTTGCATGGTGGCCATCACTAGCGCGATCACAATTGCAGAGGTGGTTTGTCAAATTGAAAAACTCAGGTTGTTGTTGCTTAGGCCTATGAAACCTATGAAGCGCATACTCCGCCGAACGTCCAGGCCGAGCTGGACCTAGCAGATGCTGACACCCGCGTTCCATGCCACTTCATTGATAATGAGACCATGGGCGCTGACATTGGCTATTGGATTCTCGACCCTGGCTCCTATAGATATCGCACCACCCTGTACACCAAAACCGTGGATCTCTACTGGCTGCTCAAGACTCTCATGGGGAAGGTTCTTGTTGAAAGAAATGAGGCGCATTGGGAAATATTCCTGCAGTTAGACGAAATGTAGTTGCAGCTGCAATACATTGACAGGAAGTTAGACACACTTTCCAATCCCAACGTCGATGTAGCTAGACCAAGCTAGGAACACCCCCAAGCAATGGAGCCTCCTCCAGAGGTCCCCCCTGGTCCATATCTCTAGTTTTCTATGTTATTTCAAGTTTATTTTTGGTTATACAATTTGGGAGGTCACAAGGCTTCAACCCCACATCCGAATAACACTCAAGTTAATCATAGGGATAACCTTGATAGTCTCAAAGACAATTTGATATGTAAATAGTCTCAACTTTTGTATTTTGTGCTCTTGAACTGTCATGGACAACACAAACTACTCTTCTGTGGCTGGTTCTGTTTCCCAAGTGGCAGACTAACCACGATTTTTGTATAATTTTATGAAATTATAGTAACATAAGGACTCAAGATTGGATAGATTACAAAACAAAAAACACCAGTGTGTAACACCACCACATGCACAGATGTAAGTTATTTTTTTATAGAAAAATAATGGTGTGTCTTATACATATACATGCACTAGTTCAATGGTATATAAGGGTAAAATTAAAAAAAATACCAAGCTGAAATTTCATTTCAATTGTCCTTCAATGTTTCACACCCATATAGGCACTGATGTTCACTATCCCTCTATGATCACCCCATTGTGTGGTGCCACCATGTTGCTGCAATTTTCAGTTGCTTCACGTCCATGGTGTTTTTTTGTTCATTTTGGAATTTTGCAAATGGTACCAAATTTTCGTATTTTCTCCATGTAGTAACCATACCTCCTTAGTGAAGAAGAGGCTAGGAAAATTGATTGTTGTCCCTTAATTTATATTATCAATGATTTAAAAGTTAAAGCCACATTGGGAAGTGGTGCTCCATTGCATTCTAAGTGCACTAGAGAGTTATGTTTAATGCACATAAATTTTCCATGCTCTTTGTCTACTAATATATGTATGGATGCATTTTTTAAGTTTTGATAGCATCAACCATGTACTTTCACATAGGCATGTGTTTTGCATGTAGAAGTTGTCAAAAATATTCTAGTCTTGAGTTTACTTTAGTTAGAAGGAATTAATTAAAGTAAAATTGTATGTATTAGTGAATTGAGTTATTTAAGGACACACTTAGCATCCAACATGTAATCTAAATCTTAAGTGGGTGTGAGAAGTAATCTCAATCGTAGATCACTTTGAAGATTATAAATAGATTGTAACTCATAATTATAAAATCAAGGCTAGGGTATAGGAGAAGTCACTTTTGATGAGAGATCAAAGTAGGGACTTGTGTGAGATACACTTGTGAGAGACTTTGAGAGGAAGTCATTTGGTGAGAGACCAAGGTAGGGACTTGTGTGAGATACACTTGTGAGAGACTTGGTGAGAGACCAAGGTTGAGGATAGAAAAGAAAGAATTTTGCTAGAAAGGAGCGTAGGAGCAAAGGACTTTTGCTTACACCAGAGTGAGGAGGTCTCACTAGTTGGGTGAAGAGAGTTCATACAAGTATTGATGAGAGGGTTGGATAAAAAAGGACCGTGATTCAAGATATTGATAGGTGAATAAGGACTTCCATCTAGAGTTCGTACAGGTTAAGGAGGAGAGACAGAAGTATCCACAAGTGGGTTTCAAAGGACAAAGACCAGAGGGAAGAGCAGAGTCGTATAGAGGTTTCCATACGAGCTTTCTATACACATCTGCAGGTCTCAGAGGAGATAGGCACGAATATCCGTGAGTCGGAGAAGGGAAAGGCACATAAATCCACAAGCCAAAGAAGATCAATTCACATATGCATTGGGAAATGTGCTGGTATAAGGTCTTATAGAAGCACAATAGTTTCTAGGTTTGTCTGGAGTGTATAATTCTCTCAGTGGGCCATTGTTCGTGTTATGGGAGCCTTGATTTGACCTTAATAAAAACATCATTGGCTTGGTTTTCCCTCCGGGATTTTCCCAGGGGCTTACTCAAATCTTGGTGTTCTTATGTGATTGATTTGGTTTCCTTGTTTATGCTTCCACTGCATGTTTCGTTGAGAAACCTAGCTGTGCTTTGATTCAATAAATATATGTTTCTTGGAATTAACTGCTTGGTGCTAGGTTGAAGGTAAATCTTGACATGGTATCACAACATACCAAGGGTTGAATCCGCTTTAGAAAATCAACATGGTATCAGAGCTGAGGCTTTGAAGGAAAGAGGGGTACTCGTCTCTGAAGGGAGGAAAACAAGAGGACAAATCTTATGAGGTAGATAATCAATCGAGGAAATCAAAGGATGAATTTTCAGGTAAACAAGAGTACTGGGTAGAACAAGTGTTTTTGTAGGGGCATCCGCGAGTCACAATGTAGACAGGCGTGGAAATCCATGGGTCATAGAACGACAGGGCATTGATATCCACGTGTCAAGGAAGGGGAAGTCGTGTATATGTCGTACAAGAAAGTACAAGGTAGTTCCAACAGAGGGTTATCAAATCAGATCTTGAAAATGGTGAACACATTGAAGATTGAGGACATGTTAGAAGAGTCAACAAACTTACAGGCTTGGAAGGCAATGGTTCTTCTTCTGTTAGAGAAAAATGACCTCAAATAGTATGTTGAGGTTATGGTTGCAAACCCTACGGATCCATAGGAATTTGTAGTTCACAAGAAGAAGGAAGTGAAGGCCAAGTGTGTGCTGCTAGAATTAGTGAAGGACCGCTTGATTCTGCACATTTATGAAAACAAATCTGCTAAGGAAATGTATGGTGCTTTGGTGAGTCTATACCAAAACAAGAATACATGAAGGTTTCTACATTTGAAGCATTGACTTCAAGTTGTTAGGATGTCTAGTGAGGACACGATTGTGAATTATCTTATGAAGATTACACATATCCAAGATTAGCTTGCAATGATTGGTGAGACAATACAAGATGTCTAGTTGGTGAATGCAACGTTGAGAGGTCTTCCCAAGTCTTGGGAGCCTTTTGTGCAGTGGATCTGTGCACAATAGACAATGCCAGGTTTTGATAGACTATAGAATGATTGTATTCAGGAGGAGACTTGGTTAGAGTCCAGGGATGGTTTGAAGAGGATCCATAATGAGAACTTTGCTCTTGCCAATCATGAAAGGAAGGGCAAGTTAAAGAATATTTCCAGTGGATATTTGACCACTCAGGATGGAAAGAAGAAGAAGGAAATGAGAAAATTCAAGTGCTTTTCATGTCACAGGTTTGGACATTATGCAGGTAATGTCCACACATGAAGAAGGGGGGAAATGAAACACAATTAGAGGTAGCTACATCGACAAAGGGTCAAGTGGATGAGTTTTGGAAGAAGTTTGAACAAAATGAGTTCTTACTGGTTTCTCATCGTGGGCATCATATCAACTAATGCATGGTTGATAGATAGGGGAGCTACATGCCATATGACAAGAGCACGAGAGGTGTTCGAGAGCTTCACAGATCTTGACTCAGAGATGCATGTGGAATTTGGTATGGGGACCAAGCATGCAGTGAAGGGATATGGAACAATACCATTCCAGATGGATTTAGAAGGCACATTGAGCGTGCAGGATGTGCTATGGGTGCCAGAACTCAAGAGGAGTGTGATCTCTGTCTCAATGATTGAGAAGAAGGGATTTGACATAGTGTTCCAAGATGGAAAGGAACTTATCATGCCTAGAGGATCTAGCTTATACAAAGAAACTATCTTTGGAGTTAGAGAGATCAACTTGTATAGGCTAAAGGGCCAACTTATGAGAGAAATTTCCATCATGATGGTGACATAGAATAGGGAGCAGGTAGCTCCGAAGGTTGAGAAAGTCAGAGGGAGTCAACTTTCAGGTTTAGGTGGGAAGGAGAAACCTTCCAAGTAAGGAAAGAAGGATTCATTGTATGAGATGGCCATGTAACATACTCAGGAGCAGGAGACTTCTAGGAGCATGTTTAGAGGCAGTGAGTCTTTAGAGACATGTCAGACCAATATGACAGGGATTGCTTCTTTGTCAGAGGGAGAAACGAATCAGGTGTATTGGAGAGCAAGCATGGTAGCGGATCTGGCAATGAAGATAGAGTAAAATATAGGTGGGAGAAGTAGCTTCCTCACTAAGAGGGAGTGTTGATGTTTTGGTAGCATTAGACAGGTACTTCCACACAGGCATGTGGAAGTTGTCGAAAATATTTTAGTCTTGAGTTTACTTTAGTTAGAAGGAATTAATTAAAGTAAAATTGTTGATCAAGGTGGATATCGAGGGCCACCCACCTTTTCCAAATGGCTCAAAACAGTTTTCTGGCCATTTTGGCAATTTACTATTTTTAGCAGGTTTTCACTTTCGGGGCCATTTTGAGGGCCT
>JZKD02S1596189.1:0-10005 GCA_000966675.3 Picea glauca
AAGAGCGCGCTCAGATCAACGGATCACGATGGATTCTAGACCCCCCTTGGTGTTTTGCTTTTAACCAAAAGGGGGGGTCTGGAATAGATATTTTCCCTTCGGCGGGCCCATGGTCTTACGTGGCGTCGGTTTATTGGTTTTCAAGTCCCATCCTTCACCTGTTGCCTGACATCTCATCACCCCTGGACGTCATCCTCCACTAAGTCCACTTGACCACTTGCTCCCGGGTCTGAGTCCCATCCCATAACTATTGTCAGTCCCTGTTGTCAGGCCTTACCCTTTCCATTCATGACCAGCCCCCTTTGGCGACTTTTACCTCCAATCACCTGCCTCCACGTTGCTACTCCGTATGCTTGGCCACCGTCATCTGCCACTTCATCCCTAGTGGCCCGTTGTCCATTAATAACTGGATAACATACCCGTTGTCACGCTGACCATTTTCCTGCATCCAACCGACCCATTTTTGAATAAAACAATTGTTTCCCTTTGTATTCGTTATTCATCCATCGTGCCAAAAACCTCCTTTTCCTCCATTGCTCCCGCATCTCTTTCACCTACAGTCAGTCGACCCCACTAACATATTTTTTATTGCAGGTACAGTTGCCGAAATGGTGTCTAAGACAAAGCAAGATGAAGAGGAAGAGAATCCGTTCGTTCCTCCTCCAGTTGACCTGGATAAAATTCCCCTGGTCGATAAATATCGCTTGGTAGCCGATACTATATGCAGTTTCGACTTCTCTGATCTCCAGTCGTGGTCCGGGAGGTTTTCCTGGACCAGAGCGACGAAATTGGACTCTGGGAGTCCAATTTTCCACTGTATCTCTTCCCCCTGATTCATAATTTCCCCGAGTTTGCCCTCTAATTCAAGGCCCACTATGTCCCTGACCAAAAATCCATCCTTTCTTCATCCGGAGACGCTCTTTTCTTCATCACCCCTGAAGATATCGACCAGATGTTACAAATTACCCAAGCAGAATCTGCGTCCCCCTTTAATTTAGAAATTCTCACCGAGCTTTACCAGAAAATGACGTTCCCACAAAGAGCTTAGATTTTCAAGCTTTTTCTTCCCACTTCCACTCCGCTCCCATCCACCAATCCCCCATATCCTTCTTCCATGTTTTCCACCAAAGGAAATCAAATTATTTCTTCTCTGTGTGCCCTGCTTGGATACTATTCTAATCAATGGGTAGATGAGCCCATCCTGGGTTTTCTATCTATCTTCTCAAACGATGAACAGTCGACCACGCAGTTCGACTACAGCACTTTCCTAGCCAATAACATCCATGAACAATTTGTGAATTTTTCCATAGAAGGAATGTTTAGGTACTCATCCATCCTGGCTTACATGTTCTTCTATTTCCAAGCCGACAGGTTCAATTTCTCCATGCAGAAGATGGACGCCGATGGGAAACCCCAGCCAGTCACTGCGTGGACTTCTCTCCTGAAATATAATTCTGTCGAATACGATTTCAGAGCGTTCATTGACCAGTTTTACAACCTTGTGGTGAGTATGTTGCATGGCATGCCTAAGCCGCAAATAAATGATGAGGTCCAGAGAATCCTGCATCTCTCGGACAACGCTCAGATAGGAGACTGGTATTTATGCCAGAATCACACAGAAATCAGAGTCTTTGGGTGTGAATTGGCGCCTTATAAACTGCCTCGATATGTACCGGTAAGGATTTTTTCATTAGAATATATAAGGAAAATTATGAATTCTGATGATATTCATTTTGTTTCCCTTAAGAAAAAGCAACAGTTGAGAATCAAGGGACAAATTGGTCCTTTCATCTGTAATAACCGAGGTGCAGGGGAAGAAGCAAATCGAATTTTGAAGGAGATGAAATTCTCTACGAGTTTCATCTGGCACTATGATCTGCATGGGATCATTTCAGACATGAGGGTGAAAAACAAAAATGCCCCGTATGCTCACGAGCCCAAGCCAGAGATCGAGAAATTTGTGAATCAGACAATATGGCTGCCTGACACTTTGCTGGACTTGGAACAGCAGGTGCCCTCAACAAGTGCATTACCAGCTACCACACCTCAGGTCCTCAAGGAGAAGAGACCCTGATAGGAGTCATCTCCTCCTGTAACAGAGGTGTCATCAGAGGAATTCTAAATTCACTCCAAGAAGACGAAGACAGTCTCAACACCCAGCACAACAGTAGAAGCTACCACAGTGACTACCACAGTGGCCACCACTAGGGCCAAGCAATTCACTTTACCTTTTGGCTCTAGTCAGCTTAAGGAAGTAACAAAAGAATTAAAATCCACAGATTCTCCCTTAGATACTCCTCCAAGAAAGACTGGGCCCAAGTTGGGCATTTTTGAAAAATATGACTTGATCAAGAAGAAAAACCAGACGCTCACCAGCAGCACTTATGCACAGTTCCAGAAGCAGTCATCCACAGCCCAGCATAGACTTCTTTCGGCATTTGATACAGAAAAGGGTAGGATGCATATGGCGTTCCTCCAAGCACAAGCGCCTAATCCCAAGGTGATATCTGATTACAACAGGGCCACGTTTGAGTTTCAAGCAAAGGATGTGCATCCGGCAGATCAGATGGTTCTGCACAAGAAAACGGGGGAGATGATTTTCCACCCTTTGGCCCATGCTTCAACTTCTGCATCAAATTTTCGGATAGCTTTGAACAATGCCCAGACCCAACTTAAGTTAGAAAAATTATCTTCTTTCGCAAAAGACAACAGGATAAAGAGGTTGGAGGAGCTGGTCTTCAAGATCGGTTACGTTCCAGCGAACGTCAAGGCGGCAGAAGAAATGATTAAAAAGAAGAATGTTGACATCGCATCTTTAAGAAATAGCTAAAGCTTCCTCCAACAAAGGACCCATAGGCAAAGGAGATAGCTGAAAAGGAAGGTGAAAAGGATGAGTTGCTGAAATTACTCCTGGAGAAGAATGCTTAGTTAAAAGAGATGGAGGCAGAGATGGAGAGACTTCTCAAGGAGAAAGAGCAGGCCAAGCCAATGGAAGGCATTCCATTGAGTGCCATCCCTATTGTTGGACTGAGCACAACAACAGTGCATGTCATTCCTCCTGCAACATCAATGCCCCTGCCAGAAGGAGCAACAGACCTGGCCAAGTCTATGGAGAGAATGAACCTGCAAGAGTCAGAAATCAACAGGCTTAAGAAAGAAGTGGAGAATCTCCAAGAGCTAAAGACTTCTTTCCAGACCAGTCTGTCCAAAGAGAAACAGGTGAATGAGCAAATCAGGAAGGAGTTACAGCAACTCCAGAAACAGACAATAGCAGGAAATACTTTGGCTGAGGTCAAAGAGATTGTCTAGACAGATATTTCCAAGTCCATTAATGAAATCTGGCCAATGGTTCAAATCATGTTTGAACAAAATGAGTTGCTCGAGAGGAGCAAACAGGCTATGGAGAAAATTAGAGCGGAGCTGGGAGACATGCCAGCGCAAGCTAATGAAATCATAAGGTTCCTGAATTCCAAGACCAGGGAGGAACTCGAAGAACTAAAGATTGAGGATAGGACAGAAACTATACTCGAAGTCAAAAGGGTCCTAACCAAAAGAGGTCTCATGCTTCAGCTCGAGGAAAAAATTCATGTCATGGATCAAGGAGTGCAGAAGTTTTTCCACAAGATAGATGATCTGCAAAGGAAGGGCCTGCCTGGTATGAAGGTCATTAATGAAAAATTAATGACCCTCCTTGATTATAAGAAAAGGTTGACTGAAGTGTCTAAGGACAATTCTAAGTTTGCAGGTATACAGGGAAGCTTCACAGGAAAAACATTCATGGATGCCTTGCAGTTGGATATTAGTATCCAGCATGAGATTAAGCACATATTCGTCATCAAGCCTGCATTTGCTAAGTACACGGACATGGATGAAGTATATAGGAGATTGCTTAAAGTCACAGTGCCAGGTCATATGAGATGGGAAGAACTATGTGATCTACTAGATTAGTAGATGAGTTCTCACATTCCAATCACCTGTCCAGTCAGAAGAGGTTGCGATGGCACCTCACCAACGGCCTACCCCAGAAATTCAGCATACAGTTGTAATGAGTCATCAAAACAGTTTTGATTAGTTAAGTTAGTTAGTCTAAAAATAGTATGAGCACGTCCTGATCAGTTATGACAGGAACGTATGTATTTTGTATTACAAATACTTCATTTTCTGAGGTATTGAGGGTTGTTGATTCGCACACCCCATTGCTACCAAACTGTATCATTTTTGGAGAGATCCACCATTAATAAAGAAGAGGCATTTTACRGGATTCTTGCGTATGTTCACTGGTGATGTGATTTTCTAAGTTAAATGTTTTCTTTCTATGTATTCATTTTGTTTTCTTAATCTAATCTTTACGAATAGCGTTAGGTTGCAGGATTTATCTTTGATACCCTGTTTCCAATTCTGAAGATTTAAGTGTTTATCTTCTAATATCTTCAATTAAGAAATTNTTTTCCTGGACCAGAGCGACGAAATTGGACTCTGGGAGTCCAATTTTCCACTGTATCTCTTCCCCCAGATTCATAATTTCCCCGAGTTTGCCCTCCAATGCCAGGCCCACTACGTTCCCGACCAGAAAGCCATCCTTTCTTCATTCGGAGACGCTCTTTTCTTCATCACCCCTGAAGATATCGACCAGATGTTACAAATTACCCGAGCGGAATCTGCGTCCCCCTTTAATTTAGAAATCCTCACTGAGCTTTACCAGAAAATGACGTTCCCACAGAGAGCTCAGATTTTCAAGCTTTTTCTTCCCACTTCCACTCCGCTCCCGTCCACCAATCCCCCGTATCCTTCTTCCATGTTTTCCACCAGAGGAAATCAAATTATTTCTTCTCTGTGTGCCCTGCTTGGATACTATTCTGATCAATGGGTAGATGAGCCCATCCTGGGTTTTCTATCTATCTTCTCAAACGATGAACAGTCGACCACGCAGTTCGACTATAGCACTTTCCTAGCTAATAACGTCCACGAACAATTTTTGAATTTCCCCATAGAAGGCATGTTTAGGTACTCATCCATCCTGGCTTACATGTTCGTCTATTTCCAGGCCGACAGGTTCAATTTCTCCATGCAAAAGATGGACGCCGACGAGAAACCCCAGCCAGTCACTGCGTGGACTTCTCTCCTGAAATATAATTCTGTCGAATACGATTTCACAGCGTTCATTGAAAAGTTTTACCACCTTGTGGTGAGTATGTTGCGTGGCATCTCTCGGACAATGCTCAGACAGGAGACTGGTATTTATACCAGAATCACACAGAAATCAGAGTCTTTGGGTGCGAATTGGCGCCTTATAAACTGCCTCGATATGTACTGGTAAGGATTTTTGCATTAGAATATATAAGGCAGATTATGAATTTTGATGATATTCATTTTGTTTCCCTTAAGAAAAAGCAGCAGTTGAGAATCAAGGGACAAATTGGTCCTTTCATCTGCAATAACCGAGGTGCAAGGGAATAAGCAGATCGAATTTTGAAGGAGATGAAATTCTCTACGAGTTTCATCTGGCACTATGATCCGCATGGGATCATTTCAGACATGAGGGTGAAAAACAAAAATGCCCCGTATGCTCACGAGCCCAAGCCAGAGATCGAGAAATTTGCGAATCAGACAGTATCGCTGCCTGACACTTTGCTGGACTTGGAACAGCAAGTGCCCTCAACAAGTGCATTACCATCTACCACACCTCAGGTCCTCAAGGAGAAGAGACCCCGACAGGAGTCATCTCCTCCTGTAACAGAGGTGTCATCAGAGGAATTCCAAATTCACTCCAAGAAGCCGAAGACAGTCTCAACACCCAACACAACAGTAGAAGCTACCACAGTGACTACCACAGTGGCCACCACTAGGGCCAAGCAATTCACTTTACCTTTCGGCTCTAGTCAGCTTAAGGAAGTAAAAAAAGCATTAAAATCCACAGATTCTCCTTTAGATACTCCGCCAAGAAGGACTGGGCCCAAGTTGGGCATTTTTGAAAAATATGACTTGACCAAGAAGAAAAACTAGACGCTCACCAGCAACACTTATGCACAGTTCCAAAAGCAGTCATCCACAGCCCAGCATAAACTTCTTTCGGCATTTGATACAGAAAAGGGTAGGATGCATATGGTGTTCCTCCAAGCACAAGTGCCTGATCCCAAGGTGATATCTGATTACAAGAGGGCCACGTTTGAGTTTCAAGCAAAGGATGTGCATCCGGCAGATCAGATGGATCTGCACAAGCAANAAGGCAGATTATGAATTTTGATGATATTCATTTTGTTTCCCTTAAGAAAAAGCAGCAGTTGAGAATCAAGGGACAAATTGGTCCTTTCATCTGCAATAACCGAGGTGCAAGGGAAGAAGCAGATCGAATTTTGAAGGAGATGAAATTCTCTACGAGTTTCATCTGGCACTATGATCCGCATGGGATCATTTCAGACATGAGGGTGAAAAACAAAAATGCCCTGTATGCTCACGAGCCCAAGCCAGAGATCGAGAAATTTGCGAATCAGACAGTATCGTTGCCTGACACTTTGCTGGACTTGGAACAGCAGGTGCCCTCAACAAGTGCATTACCATCTACCACACCTCAGGTCCTCAAGGAGAAGAGACCCTGACAGGAGTCATCTCCTCCTGTAACAGAGGTATCATCAGAGGACTTCCAAATTCACTCCAAGAAGCCGAAGACAGTCTCAACACCCAGCACAACCGTAGAAGCTACCACAGTGACTACCACAGTGGCCACCACTAGGGCCAAGCAATTCACTTTACCTTTCGGCTCTAGTCAGCTTAAGGAAGTAAAAAAAGAATTACAATCCACAGATTCTCCCTTAGATACTCCGCCAAGAAGGACTGGGCCCAAGTTGGGCATTTTTGAAAAATATGACTTGATCAAGAAGAAAAACTAGACGCTCACCAGCAGCACTTATGCACAGTTCCAAAAGCAGTCATCCACAGCCCAGCATAAACTTCTTTCGGCATTTGATACAGAAAAGGGTAGGATGCATATGGCGTTCCTCCAAGCACAAGTGCCTGATCCCAAGGTGATATCTAATTACAAGAGGGCCACGTTTGAGTTTCAAGCAAAGGATGTGCATCCGGCAGATCAGATGGATCTGCACAAGCAAATGGGGGAGATGATTTTCCACACTTTGGCCCATGCTTCAACTTCTGCATCAAATTTTCGGATAGCTTTGAACAATGCCCAGACCCAACTTAAGTTAGAAAAATTATCTTCTTTCGCAAAAGACAATAGGATAAAGACGTTGGAGGAGCTGGTCCTCAAGATCRGTTACTACCMAGCGAACGTCAAGGCTGCGGAAGAAATGATTAAAAATAATAATGCCGACATCGCATCTTTAAGAAAACAGCTAAAGCTTCCTCCAACAGAGRACCCACRGGCAAAGGAGATAGCTGAAAAGGAAGGTGAAAAGGATGAGCTRYTGAAATTACTCCTGGAGCAGAATGCTCAGTTAAAAGAGATGGAGGCAGAGATGGAGAGACTKCTCAMGGAGAAAGAGCAGRCCAAGCCAATGGAAGGCATTCCATTGGGTGCCATCCCTATTGCTGGACTGAGCACAACAACAGTGACAGTCATTCCACCTGCAACATCAGTGCCCCTGCTAGAAGGAGCAACAGACCTAGCCAAGTCTATGGAGAGAATGAACCTGCAAGAGTCAGAAATCAGCAGGCTTAAGAAAGAAGTGGAGAATCTCCAAGAGCTAAAGACTTCTTTCCAGACCAGTCTGTCCAAAGAGAAACAGGTGAATGAGCAAATCAGGAAGGAGTTACAGCAACTCCAGAAACAGACAATGGCAGGAAAGACTTTGGCTGAGGTCAAAGAGATTTTCTAGACGGATATTTCCAAGTCCATTAATGAAATCTGGCCAATGGTTCAAGTCATGTTTGAACAAAATGAGTTGCTCGAGAGGAGCAAATAGGCTGTGGAGAAAATCAGAGCGGAGCTGGGAGACATGCCAGCACAAGCTAATGAAATCATAAGGTTCCTGAATTCCAAGACCATGGAGGAACTCGAAGAATTAAATATTGAGGACAGGATAGAAACTATACTCGAAGTCAAAAGGGTCCTAACCAAAAGAGGTATCATGCTTCAGCTCGAGGAAAAAATTCAGGTCATGGATCAAGGAGTGCAGAAGTTTTTCCACAAGATAGATGCTCTGCAACGGAAGGGCCTACCTGGTATGAAGGTCATTAATGACAAATTAATGACACTCCCTGATTATAAGAAAAGGTTGACTAAAGTGTCTAAGGACAATTCTAAGTTTGCAGGTATACAGGGAAGCATCACAGGAAAAGCATTCATGGATTCCTTGCAGTTGGATATTAGTATCCAGCATGAGATTAAGCACATATTCGTCATCAAGCCTACATTTGCTAAGTACACGGACATGGATGAAGTATATAGGAGATTTCTTAAAGTCACAGTGCCAGGTCATATGAGATGGGAAGAATTGTGTGATCTACTAGATTAGTAGATGAGCTGTCACATTCCAGTCACCTGTCCAGTCAGAAGAGGTTGCGATGGCACCTCGCCAACGGCCTACCCCAGAAATTCAGCATACAGTTGTAATGAGTCATCAAAACAGTTTTGATTAGTTAAGTTAGTTAGTCTAATAATAGTATGAGCACGTCCTGATCAGTTATGACAGGAACGTATGTATTTTGTATTACAAATACTTCATTTTCCGAGGTATTGAGGGTTGTTGATTCGCACACCCCATTGCTACCAAACTGTATCATTTTTGGAGAGATCCACCATTAATAAAGAAGAGGCATTTTACAGGATTCTTGCGTATGTTCACNAGGCTATGGAGAAAATTAGAGCGGAGCTGGGAGACATGCCAGCGCAAGCTAATGAAATCATAAGGTTCCTGAATTCCAAGACCAGGGAGGAACTCGAAGAACTAAAGATTGAGGACAGGACAGAAACTATACTCGAAGTCAAAAGGTTCCTAACCAAAAGAGGTCTCATGCTTCAGCTCGAGGAAAAAATTCAGGTCATGGATCAAGGAGTGCAGAAGTTTTTCCACAAGATAGATGATCTGCAAAGGAAGGGTCTGCCTGGTATGAAGGTCATTAATGACAAATTAATGACCCTCCTTGATTATAAGAAAAGGTTGACTGAAGTGTCTAAGGACAATTCTAAGTTTGCAGGTATACAGGGAAGCATCACAGGAAAAGCATTCATGGATGCCTTGCAGTTGGATATTAGTATCCAGCATGAGATTAAGCACATATTCGTCATCAAGCCTACATTTTCTAAGTACACGGACATGGATGAAGTATATAGGAGATTTCTTAAAGTCACAGTGCCAGGTCATATGAGATGGGAAGAACTATGTGATCTACTAGATTAGTAGATGAGTTCTCACATTCCAATCACCTGTCCAGTCAGAAGAGGTTGTGATGGCACCTCACCAACGGCCTACCCCAAAAATTCATTATACAGTTGTAATGAGTCATCAAAACAGTTTTGATTAGTTAAGTTAGTTAGTCTAAAAATAGTATGAGCACGTCCTGATCAGTTATGACAGGAATGTATGTATTTTGTATTACAAATACTTCATTTTCTGAGGTATTGAGGGTTGTTGATTCGCACACCCCATTGCTACCAAACTGTATCATTTTTGGAGAGATCCACCATTAATAAAGAAGAGGCATTTTACGGGATTCTTGCGTATGTTCACTGGTGATGTGATTTTCTAAGTTAAATGTTTTCTTTCTATGTATTCATTTTGTTTTCTTAATCTAATCTTTACGAATAGCGTTAGGTTGCAGGATTTATCTTTGATACCCTGTTTCCAATTCTGAAGATTTAAGTGTTTATCTTCTAATATCTTCAATTAAGAAATTTTTAACTGCTTGTTAGTTGAAGTTATTTTCCTCATCTGTTCTTCCATCCATCATTTTATTTACTAAAAGATCTGGTGAATGTATCACCTCGCCCTGTGAAAACTTCTTTAGCGTTTCTGGTTATCTCTCAGCTTTGATTAAATACAGACCCCA
>JZKD02S1596190.1:0-10005 GCA_000966675.3 Picea glauca
GTAAGAGAGTCCAACCTGCTCACTTCATTACCATGGGTATGAATTAAAGTAGGAGAGGAATTTTGAATTAAATAGGAAAAATAATACAACCTAGACTTGTGATCTACTACCCCAACTCCAACATGTGACCCGTCGTAAATACATGAAATCACTACTAACTTTGGAGTGAATACCACTTGATTTCCAAAGCCTAAATTTGTTATCTAATATATGGAAAAAAAATTGTGCACATAGAGGGTAGATGCAACACATTTTTAAAATATCCATGCTCTAAATAAATTACACCTTTCCCAGATACCTAAATGGTTGTATAATCTCCCATTAAAATGGAAGGACTAGTGCATGGCTCCTAGGAACTGAATGAATCCTTTGAGGAAACCATATGATATGAGACTCTTGAATCAAGAATATATGTTCTTTGATGATGCATTAACAACAACTATATCATGACCATTTATTCCTTTCTATTTCTCATTGGGGGGATTTTCAGTTTCCTTCTTCCTAACATCCTTTGGTACTTGTCCACCTAGATTGTTCTACTGAAGGATAAGTGTCATTTGATCAATTGTTTTCTTCATGCATGCATGTTAAAGATGAAAGGATATATTGGAATAACCACACCTCACTCTATCCTTGGATGAATTATCCCTTTTTGGATTGGAGGTCTCCTCAGTGAATTTGTGAAAACTGTCCTTTTTAGGATCTGAGCCTTTATTGCCTTTGACGTTTTGTTTGAAATTGCTACTAGAATTCTCATTTACTACAAGTGCATGCGCCTTTGGTGAATTGAGGGAACCCATTTTAAAAAGTATATATTTCTCATATGTGAGAGAATCAACATAAGTATCCATGGGAGACATCTTCCAGGAAGCTCCCATTGCTAGTTTTGTAGAATGAAAAGTAGAGACAAACAATGAGTATTCAGGACCCAATTTTTATAGAACAAAAAGAATGAGCCAACATTCTTTCTTATCTATCCCACATAGCTTGATCTTATTCAATAACGATTTGAATTGTGTGTAGAATTTATGAATAGTGTCAAAGTTACTCGGGCTCAAAGAAATGAGCTCATTCTCCAATTGGTGACCTCTAAGTACATCCTTCTTTCTAAAAATTCCTTCTAATGTGGTCCAATATTTGTTAGGAGCAGTATCAGTTTCGATGTGAAATAGAATATTAGGATAAATTGAGAGGCACAACAACACAAAGGCTTCATCCATCATGTTAAACCATTTTTCTTTCTCCATTACAAGTTTGGTTCAGTCTTTGTTCTCATTGTAATCTTGTAAAATCCTATACTCTGTAGGAGAATGGACATCTATGACTTCCATTAACAGTAATTTAATGGAGTGAGGATTATTTATCGGGGTTGATCCATTATAATTGTTGTGGTTGATCTTGACGTGTCTTCTTCCTAGAAAAAAATTATGTTAAATCCTAGATTCCAACATTCTTTGATACCATGTACTTGAATACCTGAAATGGTATTATTTTGGCCAAGACTCAATTTTTTCATTATTTTCACCCAGTTAAGCTTATGGGGAGTGGGGGTTAGAGAATATTTTCCATCTCCTTAGCCTTAATATCTCACCTATGTATTTTAGAGCTTGATCACATGACGTTGTTGGTCAAAATTTGACTAATTTTGACCAAGTGAGCCATATTAGCACTCCATCCCTAGATTTTAGGGGCAATATGCTATTCTTGTCTAGTGGAGGTGCACTTCTCACCTTCTTCCTTGATTTATCATCCTAATTCTATTTTTGGGATTCTATCTTCTATGTTTGAGATTAAAATAAAGAAGAGAATATTAACTCTTGAAGTACATAATAAATACTTGATTCTCATTAACCATAATGTGAGTACATATAAGGAATTTTTATCGTAAAAGAGGAAATTTGAATTACATGATGCATGGTGCATGAGTACCTATTTAGACTTAAATTAGAGCTTAAAATACCTTGATTTATCCATGCAATCTCTAAATAGTGAGTTAAATACCCTAGGATACCAACTGGTGACTCAGTTGCCTAAAATAGGGATCTAATCCATGAATAGATCACAAAAAATCGAAACCAACTAAGAATAGTAAAGTGAAGCGCTTTCCTTCGTTGAATATAGGGATAAGTTTCCTAGAATAACTCAAGGAACTCAAACATAGAAGATAGAATCCCAAAAATAGAAATTAGGATGCCAAAATCAAGGAGGAAGTTGAGAAATGTGCCTCCATTGGCTAAGAATAGTAGATTCCCCCTAAAATCTAGGGATGAAGTGCTATTATGGATGACTTGGTCAAAATTAGTCAAATTTTGACCAAGCTCTAGAATACCTAGGTGAGAGATTAAGGCTAAGGAGATGGAAAATATGCTCTAACAAAACTATGTTAAATCTCTTCTTGAGAAACTCTCTTAATATGCATGCAAACATATTTACAGGGAGTACAATGTCAAAGCGAATGAACTATTGAAGAAGGTAGTGGATGGCCAAATAAGTATACTAAAAATGACTAATTTTAGGAATGATGAGACCATTTTTCTCCCTTCTTGATTTTTTTTTTCTTAAGACTACATTGTCTTTTTAGTAGGATGCCATTGTTTTTCTAAGGTTTTTGTGGATGTTTTAGGTTATGTCCCTTATACGATAGAGTGATCAATAAGAAAATTTGAGTTCTTCATGCCTATGTGGCATTGGGCAATTTCTAGATCTATTTTACTTGGACAATTAAATGCTTTTAGCTAAATAATTGATGGCTTTCTTGCTCTGTGTGTCTAAAGAAACTTATAGAATGCAACATTACCATTTCTTTCTTGGAATACAAATATTACATTTTTTCCTTGGTATATATGGAGGATAGCGACTAGATTTTACCCTAGTTGTGTTCCTCCTTCTAACTATAGGTTCCCTTACATCCCATTACACTTTCTCTATGGGGAAATTCCTCTATGGGGCAATTTCTCTTGGCCTTTGGGTACTAGAGTAGCATGATAGGATGGTGGATGAAAGTGTAGGTTTTCTACCCTTTTTTCCTCAACATTTATGGTAGCTCTTCCTAGGGTTACATCTCTTTTGGAACCCTACACCTCTTATGTATGGTGGGTTCCATCTTATTTTCTTTTAATTTGGAACCCTATACTTGTTTGGATAATTGGTGGTTCTCGAGTCATTCACCACTATGTGGGTTATGGTGCATGCCTGGGTTTTTCTGAGTAGATTGTTTAGTATCAGTTAATGTAATTTCCTATATACTCAACCCCGCAAAATCTCTTGGTGGTGAATGAGGTTAAAGGATTATTGGTGGTGTTTGAGGTTCACCTTAGTTGGTTTATGTGTTTTTAGGTCAGAGTTTTCACTATATGCACTTTGGTGCTTTAGTTGTCTTGGTTAAGTTTCTTTCAAGTCCCTTTTTTATTTAGTGTCCTCGAACACGTGCTAAATGTTATGTCACCATTTCTTCTTAAATGAAAGTGATTACAACTATTTTATTGGAATAAATATATACACAATTTTCTTTTTCATATTGCATTTTATTTTCCATTTTATTTTATAAGAATTATACATAGGCATTACTCATTTCATCTATAATGAACTGTAAAAATCACTTTGCTTCTCTCAATATGATAATTTCATATTAAACATAAACATACTTTTCACATCATAATAATAAATATAAACCAACAAAATCCATCATAATTCTAGATGCACTCGTTTTTTCTTTTATCCATTATATTGATTAATCGACCAGAGTTGAGATGGATCTATGCCAGTTATAATGAAGCATGACTAGCTTATAACATTCAAGTAATACCTTTCTAATTAATAAGTAGTAGGTGGGGATATCCATTCTCCTAAAGTCCTTGAAAATTCTTGACTGAGAAGTCACGGGTGGGTTAATCTGTATTGTTATAGTTTCCCAAGATTTGCACCTGACCTTAATCACTAAAAATGACCCACTTTCACAAAGGAGATAGACCACAAGGATGAACTATATCTTTGGAAGATTTGAAGTTTGTTGTAGGGAATATCACCACCACTACTTAACCATCAAACTAAAACACCAAGCTAAATTTATCCAAATTTTTATCATATTCCAATAAAATTTTATGAGAAATGTAATTATTTAAAATTAAAATAATATACAAAACATATATTTTTATAATATAAGGAATAACTAACCAATGGGTTACATTACATATCTACAAATAGAAAACCATTATGTGTTTTAATAGTAAATAATAATATTAAAACAATGAGAGGAAAGAGTACAATCATAATCTACCTCCTCATGTTATGCAACATAATTATAAATTCTCAATCTTTGGTTTTGTTATCTCAGTGAAAAAAATCCACTCAAATTTGAGTCTCCTACTTTTGATTGGGGGTTATCCCTAAATAATCCAAATATGTAAGACTCTTATGTTTGTGTGATTTCTCCATATCCCTGCTTAATCTTAGGGCCATTCTTATGTCTATGTTTCTTATGTTTAAATTTTTAGTTAGGCACATAAAATGAATCAATGTGAGTTTCTATTATTAATTGATATGATACATGTATAAATACAATTTCTTGATCTTTGGATTCGTCTTCCAATAGGTATCTTGTACTTCTAATGATTATTTCTATTACTTGATTGTTCATATTCATTTAAGTGAGGAATATTGTAACCCTAAATGGTTTAGGTTTCCAATATTCCCCCTGTTAATCTGAAGGGGCATATGTGAGTCCAATAAGAGAGATGAAATCTAAAAGTGGACAACTGAAATACAAAAGTGTGCAACTATTGATGGTTGAATGTGCTCTCTAAATTTGGTGGTTTTGGGATGACTACAAACCAATTTGGTGGTTTACGAATAACCAGAAAATTTGGAACTTTGATCTAGGGCTCAATGGTTCCCGAAACATTTCCTAAGTTAGCTAGAAGATGGAAGTTGATGTCTTATATTAATGGGAAGTGCTATTGAATGTTGTTTTAAAGATTACAATAAATTTTTTGCTAGAAGAAGCTATAAGTCTTCTACTAAGTGGTGGTTTAAGGAAAACCAAAAACCAATCCGGTGGTTTTGGGTGACCACAAACCAAATGACGCTCACTTTTCACGTTCTCTTGTTACGCTTGATTTATACTACTTGATTGATAGGACTTTGAATATTGAAGAATTATTTTCAATCACTGATGTCATTCCCCCCTGTTAAGTACAAGGGGAGAAGGTGAAAACATTTCCATTGCAAGATGCGTCAATACTCAAGAATGAATTATACGGTATGATTGAGATATCATCTTGGCTATTGATGAGCATCTCCAATAAGTCATCCACCCATAGTGTTTCTTTACTCTTTCATATGTCTTTTGTTTGGAACACCTATTTGAAGGATGATTATTCTTTCCATAATGCTCACAAGCATGAATATTGAAGCACTGATGTTTCACGTGGCTAACTCGGTGACAATGTTGGTATTTTTGAATCTCCTCTTTAATTGGAGGAAGTGAATATGGATTTTCTTGAAGTAATCTAGCGCTCTAGAACTGGATCAACTTGGTATAATCAGGAATATGAAAGGTAACTTCCTTTTCATATAAGATACATGTTCTATGCTTGTTATGCCTGATTGCTTCCCAAGGTCTAGTAATTGGATTGGAAATAGGAAGTTGAAATTCATTTGCATTCATATCTGAAGTTGGCTCACTGAGTTGCTTCTGTACTGGTTTTTGATATAGATCATCATCATCTGCTTCTTCTTCAAAAAGAGAATTGTTCTGAACAAGGACTAGTTCATAATTATGATTCTTTTGATGTATTTCTTCTTGTTGGAGTTGTGATTCAATATGGAGAAATTTGATTTTGTCCTGAAAATCTTGTAAAAAGGTTAGAACATCAGTGAGTGTTGCTATGTTAGTTGTGACTGCATTATCCACATAAGTGAGTATTAGAGTGTTCAATAAATCTAATAATTCATCAATTTGACCCATGCCTTAGACGCCGACTTAGAAAACAAGGGTTTCTTACAACTCCACCTTGTAATAATCAAACTCAACAATGGAAACTCAACAAATTGAGGGTGTCAGCTTCTACTGATAATGCACCTGTTTACAACAAGAATACACAAGTAAACTTACTAAAAAAACTATTTGCAAGTTACCATTATTCTTGAAAATTCAAGTATTCAATATTTCACATGAGATAATGTCTCTAGA
This sequence comes from Picea glauca, assembly GCA_000966675.3. Taxonomy (NCBI): domain Eukaryota; kingdom Viridiplantae; phylum Streptophyta; class Pinopsida; order Pinales; family Pinaceae; genus Picea; species Picea glauca. The sequence continues at coordinate 6,191 of JZKD02S1596190.1, forward strand.
TATTTGATGTCGCACATTTCATACTTTGGTAAATGGACTTACACTAGACATGTTCTCAATAGAAAATTCCATGAACTCCTATGAATTTTGAGATGTGACTTTTATGAACTTTAACAACTTGTGTTCTTCAACTTCCATTCTTCAAGCTCTAGATGACTTCTCTGTCAACAAGTATCTATGCTCTCAGCTTGAGAAGGAATAACAATGAAAAAAATGGATTGAATACCTTTGTGATTAAGAGGAATCAATGTCCACTAATATTTTAATTGAATGTCGATCTTGAGATTTGTAATAGAGGGTGCCAAATAGTATTGAAAACAATGATGACTCCAACAATAGTCTCATTCCTTTAAATAGACTAGAAGGAGTTGAAAACAATGCTCTGGTGCTATCAACCTTCTTGAAAAAAATTTCCATAGTCAATCACGTCGAAGGAGAAGACAACCCATCCAAAGTATATATGGTCACCACATAGTAAAGATGGAAAATATCTAGATGATTTTTTAGATACCAAGAATCAACATCACGTGAATTTCAACTAGTACTGAGACTTTTTTCAATGTTTGGAATTGGTGATTAGAGAGTACCCTAGTGAAAATAGACTTTCTAGCTTCTTCAACTTGACCACACAAAACCCCATATGTATCACATAAAAACTCTTCACTGAATCTTCAAAAGAATGATCCTATCACTATGCAAAACCAAGTTTCTTGATCATATGGGTATTGATGTAGGTGTGAATTGGGAAATATATCAAAAAAGTCTAATAAATTCTAGTCTTTCTAATGTAGTTTACTGATCAGGAATATATTTTATTTCTTTTCTCCGTGAGAGATTTCGACATGCAGAAATGGTGTTTAAAAACACTATGCTTGACCACATCATGGTTAAGGTTAACCAGTGTCGACCTACATGCATATTTGTGGGATGGGGGTCGCAAAGGGAAGAACAAACAACTTCATGGACAAGGAGGTCACATATCACGTTATGAGTGTGGTCAAGAGAATCCTTGTGTGGTTGTTCCCTCGTAAATTCGAAATTCAAATATTCGTTCTTCAAGGTTGGTACAGAGAAAATTCTAGAGAAAGATAATTTGAATTGACGTGGAAGGTTTTGGATTGAGATTATACAAAGAGTAATGGCTCTTTGGTCATCGAGGGTTCTTTGATGTTCTTAGGATTCTTGGCCCGAGCTTCAAAAATGGGTTTCCAAGCTCTGTTTATACATCACAAGCTCACTAGGAAATACACAGCCTTACAAAGAGAGTATTAAAACTGTGATCCATTCACTGTCTTCGTGGCATGAAGAATTAGATCACCGGATTCAATCCCACTCTATTCAATATCGGCTTAAATCCTATAGGAAGAATACTGCAACTACTACATCTCGACGCACCGTAATAGTAGGAATTAATGAGGAGTCTAACTGATAAATGGAGAGTCAAATACCAATCAGGCCAATAGATAGAGGAATGATTATGTAGACAAGAATGAAAAATGGCTCTGGATGACTCAGCTATGGATAACTCCCATAACTCAATTGGCCTAAAAACTACAGGCTTTGATACCACTATTGGACACATGAAATGGATAAATGTGAGTTTCTATTGATACACGTGTAAATAAAATTTCTCGACCTTTGGATTTGTCTTCCAAGAGGTCTCGTGGAATTTTAATGACCGTTACTATCACTTGATTGTTCATATTCATTCAAGTGAGGAATATCGTAACCCTGAACTGATTAGATTTCCAACAAAATTGTATGTATCATCTTGTGAGCATTATGGGAATTTTAGTAATTAGATTGAATTTGAATTTTATTAATACATTAAAGTTTTTTTAATAAAAAACAATCATATACATATTGATTTATTAATAACAAAAAAGAATTGAATTACAATGTTAAAATATAGGCTTTTTCAACCGATCAATTATGTAACCTATATCACCATTGAGAACAACAATCACCCTTGACTAGTTCCAATTAGCACCCACCCCGCTAGCACCCGTTCGGGACCCCACTTGATGCCACGTCCTCTAGATACTATCCACCATCGATCACTCATGTGTGGTACTTGAAAGGTCATTAGTCATCCACCATGTTCCTTACATGCCGCTACAATCCCCTCACTATCATCCTCCTATAATACCCTTGTTTCCCTAGTATGTAATTAATCATGATCGATGAATTTCCATGCCATGGAATATAAACATATTAATTGTGTTTTGTTTGATTGAAAATGCCAACCAATTGACTTATGGGTGAATCCTTAAAAGTATTGGCCATGATACCACTAGAGGGAAGAGAGGGGAAACCTAGAGAATGGATTCATCATGCTAAGATGACCTAATCCTCCTTGCTAAAATATCTGATTTGGAAATAATAAGTTATTTCACTTTATCCCAATTTCAAGAAAAATCAGTTAATGAGGGATGATGGTAGTTGAACAACCAACTACCCCAAATGAATCCAGGTATGGGAGATCAAGTTAGGAAAACACAAGCTATCAACTCTAGGTATAATAGAGTACCAATTATGTATCCCTAGATTGACCCCATGGGTCCCTTATGATAGAAGAAACAAGGACATGTTGAGAACCTTCCTTAGAGATAGGGGGGAATACACAGGTGCATACAAGAGAGGAGAAAAGGGGATATGAGTTTAGAGAGAAAGGAGGTTAGGTAGAATGAACAAGAGAAATAAGGAGAGAGAGCTTGGGTTTTCGAGTTTTGAGAGGAGATGAAACAAAAAATTTGGGTCTAAGATAAAGACCTGGAGGAAAAAAATTGTTGTGAGGAAGTAGCAGTAGAAAGTCATGGAGGCATGGTTGTACATGTAGATCTGAAAAATTGAGAATCTGACCTGAGTTGAGGAGGTCCCAAGCTTGATGCTGGAAGGGCATCTTATAAACCTCAAAAACGCTTGAGCTAGGTGGGTGTGAGAAATTTTATATCAGTGGTAGTGTGAAGGAGAGTGGCCTTCCCTTGCCTTGTTTCCTTGAGAACCTAAGAAAGAATTCCCTGGTGGTATCATGGCTTGGCATGGGGGTGGCTTGTTTTCAAAGTTGCAAATAGAGCAGAGCTTATGGTTGGGTGGAAAGGCTTGTCCACACAGTTAGTTGGATGATTAAGTTCTTCACATAATAGATAAGTAATTGTAAGCTCTATATGTAGAGTTGAATGAATGATTGTTGCATGTAATTGCTTTTAAATGTGCATTGCTAATTAGTGGCGATAATGCTTGTCTCATTGGAAAGTTCTTGTATTTGAATGGTGGTGGAAGAATGTGGATGGTTGTGCCCTGTATCCTCATTCTAGGATAGTTATCCCAATATAGGTGGAATAAATCCCTTGTATTGTTTGAAAGTTTAATATGTTGTGAAAAACACAATTTTGCATACTAGTACCATCAATGAAATTGATGGTGTATGTATATGATCCCTGAAAGATAAATAGAGTGTTGTAATATCCCTTGGTAAGTTGGTAAAATTTACTTTAATGTTATGTATGAGAGACTAGAGAAGGCTGTGAAACCCAATATTCCTACTTGTTTCAGAAAAAAAGAATGTTTACAAAGCTCGAAGTCACCATTAAAGGCTTAAATAGTCAAAAGAGGTTGTTTCAAATTTTGGTAGAGTGAGTTTGGAAAGGATGGTGGGACAATCGAGTCCCAAGTTAATATGTCGTTCGTTGAGATCCCTACAAGTGGATCCAAAGAAGAGTTGTGAGGGTACTAAAACCCAGGAGCATTCCTTAAACCCTTGAAGTTCCTTATTTGAGTTGGCGAGACTCAAGAACCGTCGGTCTTTGAGTGAG
>JZKD02S1596191.1:0-10005 GCA_000966675.3 Picea glauca
AGGGGAGTCTCTAACCCTTCTTGTCGGATTTCTATGTCTTTCACTCCTTTCTTCATGATCCTAATTTTCATTTTTTCCACCCAAGGATGGATCTTTCTCTTTTTCTTCAATTTCTAGAAGACGAAACTATTTACTTTTATTTCTAGCTATGGGTCCCTTATATATTTCCAATTTCTATTTCTTTTCTCTCTTATTTGTACTTGTATCCTTGGTATCTATCTTTCTTCTTCTTGGACAAGAGTTTGCCAAGATATTTCTAATTATTCTCGAGTTTGGGTCGTTGTTAGCACAAGATCATACAATTGGTGTAAAACACTTCTTTGATTTCCCAATCCAATTTCTAACTGGGGTTGATCAAGTTGAGGCCGAGTCCTAAAGAATTTTGGTCAAAAACAAGATTTTATCTTATTTTTCCTAGTATAGTCATAAAAAATGTTGATGTTTGAGTCTGTTAAGACTGAAACAACAACCACACAAGGATATAAATCCCTCTATGTTGTTATAGAGGTGGTACTCCTCTTTGAATTTTTTCTAAAAGATCTTTCTTGAAAATATTTCAAGACAATATATATAAATAGGAGAGTGGTATGAAGCAAACCCCAAAATATTTATCGCTCAATTAAAATAAAATTCATAGACACACACATAGAAAAAAAAATCCTGAGAAGAGGACTAGGAATCATCACTCGTAAAATTAGGAGAAATAATATACATTGATCGTATATTATAAGAAAATAAAAATAGATCTCACATTCATCACATCCATGAAATATTTTTGATCACATTTATAGGAATAAAATAAATGGCCCAGAAATCAGAGAACGTTAAAAGAGTTTTTTCATTAGAGTCAAAACAAGATTTTGATGAGTCAGTTTCAAATATCTTATCCTCAAATACTTAGAGTTCAAAAATATAGTCAGAATTAACCCCAAGTTGGTTCTCTAGGATTTTCTCAAAAATAACAAAGTCTTTACAATCTGATGAAACTTAATGCGTTTTTCCAAAAGGACTTGGTATGGGGTTCCCGCAGACCATAAAATAAAAAGAAAAGAAGAGAATGGAGTAATTCGATCAAGGAGAAAGAAAGGCTGAAACTGGAAAATAAAAGAGAGAAATGATAAAAAATCGTTTATGTTCTTCAAATAAACAATAAACATAATTGGATGATTTTCGATCTAGAAAAAGAAGATTTTAAGGATAAATGTGATCTTTAGACTTACTGTGATGAACCTCTCATGCTTTATTTGCTGATTTATGCGCCTTTTGTATCTTTGTTTGTTGTCGTTATGTGACCAATATTAACTCCTTCCGTTGGGCCTTCGATAATATTGATTATATCCCTTTTTAACCATTCCTAAATATATTCTCACAAAGGAGCAATGGTCACCTCTTGTTTGACATTGATTTTTAAACAATTCATTCTTTTATTCTCTATAGTCAATTGAAATATTTTCCAAAGTAGTTTCAATATCTTTATTTCTATTGCCATATTCAACAAGCCAATTATCAATGTCATTTTCAGTGTATTCAATCATACTATTGAACTTCTCTGCTAATACTTTCTTTAAATTCTCCACAAGTTCTTTGAATTGTTGTCTTGTTTGAAAAATTGAATATGATATTAACTTTGAATATTCTACTTCAATAGTGTTTCCCGCAAGATCTAATACGATCAATTTAGAATAAGCCTTGGTATTCTGGGATGTTAAGTCATTTAGTTCATTCAATAATTACCTTAATACATTAATTATTTGAATCCAACAAGCCTTTAGTAGCTTTATAAATTCTTGGGAAGGCAAGTCTTCTTGTTTTCTTTCATATTCTGTCATAGTTGAAACCTTTATAATCAAAGTGGAAAGTTTTCAAATATTCTTTGGTGTTCTAAATCTTAGAACCAAGAGAAACAAAAATACTCACTAGATCCCATGTATCTAAAATAAGAGACATTATTTTATTTATATTTTTTTCAACATGACATCTGGTTGCAGTAAGTAAGCTTGAGATCCCTTTTAATCTTACACTTGACTTTGGAGTTTTCTCAAAATTCTTGCCAGGTTGAATTGTTGCAACAATGGTGGCCAATATTGGTGGTGACATTAGAGTAAACTCTAATTATTGTTGATTAATTGGGTTGGTTTTCATTGATGTCAACCCTTGAAGAAATTCTAGTAGCAAATTCCGGTAGCACAAAAATTTGGGTAATGGACCCAATTTTGTTTGATGGATAATGGTATGAGTTTTGATATATTTTCAGAAAATACTATTCTATATGGATAGCACATGTCATTCCATTTCTAGTGGTATGTGGCACATCAGAAAACTCCTCACGGTTAGAGAGTTATGGCCATGTGAAGTTGGAGAACCCTCATGAGTCATCTAGAATCGCCAAAAGGTCAAAGTAGTCAAAGTGGTTGCAAAGAAGAAATTATTTAAATAATAAAGTGAAGTGATGAGTGTACTATAATTCAAAGTGGATACAAAAGAAATTGTTTAAATAGTAAAGTTAATGGAGAAATTACTAAGTGGACAAATGGTTAGAAGTGGGTTAGCCCTAAAATAAGCAAAGTGCGTTAAGATGGTTAGAAGATAATTTAAATAATAAAGTGAAGTGATGAGTGTACTATAAGTCAAAGTGGATACAAAATAAATTATTTAAATAATAAATTTAATGGAGAAATTACTAAGTGGACAAGTGGTTTAACCCTAAAATAAGGAAAGTGGGTTAAGATGGTTAAAAGGTAACCCCTTGAGGAAGCTACATGAAAGTATAAATAAGAGGCAAGGCTCCCTCATTTTAAACACACTTGAGCATATTGAATATCTACAAGTGACTAAGGTGACCAAAGGATATCTAAGCCAAATTTTAGAGGGAAGGTGAAGTAAAGAAGTCCGAAATTGAAGGGGGGATAAATTCTTTTGATGATGCTTTCTAAGGTATGTTATTTACATGTCATCTCACCATTTTCACAATGATTTTTTTTATAGAATGATTTAGACCGTGAGATTGGAAGGAAGTTGAGGAAACATATCCAAGTAGTTGTGATAAAAATTTTAGCTTGTGGGCCGTTGTATTTTTGGAGTTACACTCCGTGGAAAAAAGGGTTTGTGGCTAGTCCTGAACTAGTCTAAAACAAGTGTTTCGGGTAAAAACGTCATAACTTATTCATAACATATCCAAATTCAGTAAGACCAAATGTATTGGTTAGAATATAGTCTATATTATTCTTTGTACAATTTTCATATCCACACAACAAATATTTTGTGCATGGTACGCTCTACAAGTTCACTCTATATAATAAGTTAGAATTCAACAAGGTATGTTATTTTTGCTATAACTGCTTTTCTGAGAGGTTCCAAGTAGTGAAACCTGAAGGAATTGCACAAAAGACACTTAAGAACATTGTGTACTATTTTTATATCTTTATTCATTGTAGGTACATAGTTATGATTATTTCAAGTTAGGGTTGTTGACTAATCCAAAATTAGTCATGTGAGACTAAAGTAAAGTTTGATGAAAATGCTAGTCTCTTGTTGTTAAAGTTAAGGAAGGTTTCCAGGCATGTGATCATATACACCAGGTCTATAATAGAGTTACAAATCGTATTTGGATGATGAAATTGGTGATGGATTTTGGTTGAGGTACATGTTGGGTACATGGTTAAGACAAGTAGTTTATGAGTTGGCACATACATGAGGTGTATAGTTGATGATGTTGGTACATCTTGATGAATCATAGTTTATGTGTATTTGATGCATTATTGGTACATATTTGGTGCATGGTTGATGCACTCGTTGATGGTACATGTTGAGGTACAGGTTGGTTCATGGTTGATGCACTCGTTGATGGTACAGGTTGAGGTACATGTTGGTTCATGGTTGATGCACCTGTTTATGTTAGAGGTTGATTACATGTTGTTTGGTATAGGTTGTTACAGGTTGATTGGTTGCAGGCTAGTGGTACAGGTTGTTACAGTGGTATATCTCATAGTGATAGTGTGACAGTGGTTACATCATTCTACTTCTATGTAGGGGCGGTTGGACGGGGAAATGATAGGTGGTTGTAGCCACCTTCCGTTTGTAGCTGGAGAACATAGGGGGTTGTCGCCTCCTTCTAGTTGTAGCAAGAGAATTGGGGAGTTGGAGCTTCCCTTGGGTTGTAGCCTAAGAATCTAGGGGATTGGAGCCTCCTTCCAGTTGCAACAGAAAAACAAAGGAAGTTGGTGCTTCCAATGAATGTAATTCTTAAAGATATATATGAAAAATCATTCTGTGGTTTTATCCCACTTTGGGTTTCCACGTAAAAACACTCGTGTACTATGTATGTGTATGATTTCTCATTTGTTCATTTTTTATTTACTCATAAATTATTGGATGATAATGCTACATTGATATAACATTTGCATTATATGGTTAAAAAGGATTAAATTTCTCTATTACTGATTCACCCCCCCCTCAGTAATCCAACAATTGGAATCAAAGCAGGTTCCTTTAGGAAACAATTTAACCAATAGAAGGAGAACATGGATTATTCTGAGAATTGAGTACCACTATTCAATGATCATAATGGTTTAAAGTATGAGATGTGGAGTGGAAGGATGAAAGTGTTTTTACAGGCACATGGGGTATTATATTTGGCTATCATTCGTTATAGGATATGATAGTTCAAAAAGGGAAAAGACTAAAACCAAGAAGGAATTGAAGAAGAATAAAAAAATAGCAATGGATTTCATTTGGGAAGGATTACCTAATACGGTAAGAGAAAAGGTTGGTTAATGTTCATCAGCCAAAGAAATTTTTGATAAGTTACATGATATATATTCTTCACTCATCATAGATTTAGAAAATTCCAAAGAAGATGTAGGTACAGATCAAGAATAAATATGTTCACCATGTCAAACAGATTCAGAAGATGAAGAGCAAATAATCACCAGGGTTATGTTGTTTGACTTTAATTGTGAAAAACGTGTACATCTTGAAATAGAATGCCATGAAGGAAATGAGACAAAAAAACTAATTGAAAAGAAAGACAATTATGAAGAATAATTAATTGGTGCTTTATATGAACTAAGAGAAGAAAACAAGTCACTCAAGAAAGAATTGATGAAACAAAAGGAAAATGTTCACATTTTTGAAGAAGCCCAACAGGTCATTGAGAACTTAAGAACTCAGCTAGAAGAAGCCAGAAAGATCGAAGAAAATCTTGAATATCAAAATCAGTATTTGGAAGCCAACATAGCAACACAGAAGGAAGAAGCAGAAATGAGAGAGAATATATTGAAAGATCATCTTAAGGAAAGAAATAAAGATCTAAACTAGCTTGAGGCAGAGTTTGGTTAAGAAGAGAAAGGAATTGAAGAAGAAATAATCACATTAAAAATGCAACTTGAAGAAGCGAAAAGAACAGAAGAAGTCATGAAGTCTCAGATAATGAAGAAAGAAGAAGAGGTTGAAAAGATTGAAGAAGAAATTGTCACATTGAGAAGTAAAACCATCAAGATCAACAAGAACGTTGAAGAGACAGAAACATCCACATCATTTATAGAGAATGAAGAGAAGCACTCTAGGTTGATAGAAAAGAGGAATGAAGAAAATAGACAGAGTTATGCAGAAGTACTCAAAGGAAGGAATCATGGTCAATCGGATTCTAAGAAAACTATTGAAGATACATCTTCATCAAGACCATCCATGTTGAAGCCATAAAGAAGATTCAATCATGATCATGATTAGTCAAGGAAGAAATTCAAAAGGAATACACCACAAAGAAGATCATTCACTCCCAGGTATGCAAATTTATTTTATGGTCATTGTTTTTACTGTATTAATTTTGGACGTAAGGTTGCATATTGCAAGGATTATAAAAGAAATGTTCAAGCAAGAAGTGCCTATGTGGCCCCACGTAATATTGAATGTTACAAATGTAATAACTATGGACACATAGCTAGTGATTGTAGAAGCATGATCAATACTTCCATGAAATAGAACATTGATATCATATATAAGAAAGTATGGATAAGAAAACACAAAGAACATGTGAACAAAGACCAAGTCCCATAGATATCAAGATTGGGAATAAAACGAGATGAAGAAAATTCTATAGAGAAAGACGTCAGATACAAAAACTTTTGGAAAATAACTGAAAGAAAAGAAGGACGGGTAAATAAGGAATAGGTTCAATAGATTGTACTTTCAGGAATTGTAGTGAAAGATGAATCCATAGACAGAAAGAAAGAATTCAGAGCTCAGAGAGATGATGAATCTACCAATGAAGATGATGATGAATATAGATTAGAGCAGGAATTGTTCTGAGCCATCCGGCTTAGAGACTCCCAGGTAATATCAATATTAGGCAAGGGGAGTCTATGCAATAGCTGTGACAGACCAAAGAACTGTACTTCGAGAAGCTTGCAGAGTTTGAGTAGACAGATCCAGAGCAGTGAGTTAGTAGAAGCAAAGTTTGATAAATTAATCAGTTGTAGTAGTGAAGACCTCATGATAGTATACTGATAAATGGGTCAGCATTATGAACAATTGTGCAGTAGAGTCTTGGATAGTATGGACAAAGATGGATTCCTAAGAACACTTAGCAGGTTTGGACATATATATACAATGGATGAGAGCATCAATTCATAGATTGGTTCAGAGAGTGGTTCAAAGACAAAGGAACGTTATCATAATGGATGATAATTACACAGGAAATGGATTGAACAATGCTAATGGATTCCAAATTGCCAAATATTTTTGGACACATGCACTGCATACAAAAATTCACATTCAAAACAAAGTAATGTTGATAAACAACAATGACAAAAATCCCTATGAGCTATGGAAAGAAAGACCAGCAAATGTGAAGCACTTCATAGTATTTGGAAGCAAATGCTACATCAAAAGAGAAGATGGCAGAATGGGAAAGTTTGACTCTCGTTTGGACAAAGGAGTATTTGTTGGCTACTCAAGTACAAGGAAAGCATACAAGTGTTACAATCTAAGATTGAACAAATTTGTGGAAATAATCAATGTAACAATTGATGAAATAGGTGGACGAGAATCAAAGGAAGAAGAAATTGAATGAAGATGGACATGTTACAAGGAAGAAAGCTAGATTGGTGTATAAAGGATACGCACAAGTTGAAGGAATCGACTTTGAAGAGACATTTCCCCTAGTTTCCAGAATGGAAGCAATCTGATTGCTCTTAGCTTATGCATGCTCTGAGAATATTAAAGTGTATCAGATGGAAATGAAATCATCTTTTTTGAATGGAGAACTTGAAGAATAAGTCTACATTGAACAACTGGAAGGATTTCAGTTTTCAGAGAACGCGGATTATGTGTGTAAATTAAAGAAGGCCTTGTATGGTCTAAAACAGGTTCCTAGAGCATGGTACTATAGACTGGATAAATATCTACAACAGGCAGGGTTCAAAAAAGGAAGTGGAAACCACAACCTATACATCAAGGTGTAACATACCCGACCACCAAGAGGTCGGGTTACACCACTTAAACAGGCTGCAACACACCCAACCACCCACATGCTAGGCATGTTGCAGTCTCAAGACTCAGTTCTTTGATCTCTAATTCGAAAACAAAGGACTTCTCAACAATGTTAGAAGCATGCACACCACATGCATAAGACAAGATCCATGTCACGGCATAAAAGAGATAAACAATGTGCCATGCACAACAAATAACCAACATACATGCACATTAGAATGCATATCTCAGAGATAATTAAATACACAATGGAATACATTAAACAAAAAACATGGAGAGCACTTATCTTTGCAAGTAAACGTTCACCAACTGGCTGCAGACCAAGGACTTTCTTCCCAACCATAGATATTGTTGTTCATTTACTCTCAACAACAGGTCACCCCTGAGCCAGGGCTATGAATCCACAAGGACAGGTCCTAGGCCAAGTCTAAATACACAGTAGTTGGCTAAGTAGCTCTCAGGTTTCCCAACCTCACATCAATCCTAATTTCCAACTCTCTTTCCCTCTCAGCCTACACAACCCCAAGAAATGAACACCTTTCTCTGCCATGCAGTCCCTGAGGTTGTTCCATTTCTCTCTAGGGATCCAATGCTACTGGTCATGAAATATCCCTATCAAAAATTCCAAGGACTCTCAGCTGTGGAAAGTTTGATCCTAACTGCCATCAAGTTCATGCACACAGGCATCCATTCCCTTCAGGAATGATCAATAAATCATTACATCCATTCAATGATGGATCTCCTCTTCCTGCCATTTGTTTCCATGCTCAGCCCAAGAGCACACGAACTAGCAGTAGTGAGTGAAGATGACGAACCAAGGGAAGAATGACCCCAAAACATCCCCCAAGAGATGTTTAAATAATTACATGAAGACAAGAGCCACATGGACTCCTTCCCAAGAAGCTCATGTAACCCCCTCTTCTCCATAAAATCAATTATGGGTAAATAAAATAATAATAACAAGAATTAGCCTCTCAAGCCCCCTCTCTCGTGGAATCATATCCCCCTATCTCTTTTTTCCTTGTCGGTCTTGCAGTCAATGGTGTATTTTATTAATGTATAGGAAGTGTTACATTTCCTAGGTACTCTGGCCCCTTTTCAACTTTGTCGGCTCACCATCCTAAGTCATATTTACATAATACATTATAGTTTATAAGGGTTAGAATCAGGATGTTACATCCCCCTCCCCTTATTTTGGCATTGTCCTCAGTGCACAACACCATTCCAATTTTATTAACATTACAATTCCAAGCCCTCTGGCCTTAATTCATATAGGCAATCTATCCCAATCTTATATACATAGGCACTCTAGACTAAAATATGTATGCATAGGCATTTCGACCCAAAACATGTATGATGATCTTCATAATTTATATTTCTGGAAGCGGTTCTAACCAACAAGCTCTCCTTCCCTCTCAGCCTTGCACAACCCAAAGAAATTAACCCCTTTCTCTACCATGCAGTCCCTCAGGCTGTTCCACTTCTCCTTGACTTCAGTGCACTCGGCCAGGAAGTTTCAGACTTGTGGGTTTCAAAACTCCAGTTGTAGCAAGTCCATTGGAATTTCTTCCTTCCATGCCTTTGTCATTTAGTTGCTCTGATATCACCTTATTTTCTCTCATAGTCTGGTACTTTTCTAGATCTTCAACATTCATCGCTTTCCTACAATATTTCAAATTAGTGAGCATGTCAGTTCAAAATTTGTGCATAAAATTCTCATTCTTTCTCATATTGTAACAATAAATTTTCATATTTCAATACAATACTTATTTGTGCGGTTCATGGATCTGCATCCATATGGTTATATCATTAACTTGGCTCATTGTTTTCCTTGATGTACCCATTTTGTGCATAAACCCAATCAAGAGCTATCAAAGTATCCTATTCCTTGTGGTCACTCACTTTCCAGGCCTAGGCGCAAGCATCCCCTTTTCTGCTATGCAATCCCTCAGGCGATCCATATTGCCTGACCAAGGATCTCTTGCATAAGAATTTTTATAGAGACACATGGTTCTCATGTCACAACAATAGCCTTTTCCATGCTTTCCAACTTGCATATCCAACATCTCATCTGTATTATACACATACAATTATCATGAGAATCATTATAATCATTTCAAACATAAATGTCAAATCTGTTTTATACATGAAAACAAAACTTTCCAAGCATGATCTTTTTGCTCATAATGGTTGGCTCTGTAGCTGTAGATATCAGTCTTCCTTATGGGCTTACATCCCTGCCATATCCAAGACCATTCTACCTGCAATTTCTTCAATTTAGATTCGGCCAAAACAATTCATCAGTAACTATCAAATCATAATTCCCAAAACTGTTTTATATAGGAAAAATAAAACTTCTAGACATGAGCTTATGCTCATAACAATTTGAATCTTGTAGCAATAGGCATTGTTCTTCTTTATGGGATTACAACACTACCATATCCCAGACCCCTTTCATTCTGCAATTTCAACATTTCTCGGCCAAACAAATTGTCAATATCTCATGTACAAGATATA
>JZKD02S1596192.1:0-10005 GCA_000966675.3 Picea glauca
TCACAATAACTAATTGTCAGTTGGAAGGTGGAAGAGTATAATTCCTAAAAGGAACCAATTCCTTATCTGAATTGTAGATATCTGTTTCATGATGTTTTTTTGTTCCACCTAAAGGGGCATTGGTTAACATTACCTCCCTCCAGGACAAAATTTTTGTATCCATTTCTTGTACTTTATCCTCCAAAAAAGGATTTGATTCCAGAAATGACAATTGTGTGTGTTGATTTACCTCATTCTTATTGAGTTCATATGGAAACTCAGTTCCTCCAAAAAAATTCCATCTCTTTCATTTTGACATGGTTCCTTTTTTTAAGACGATGAACTTGAGCATGGAGATAAGTACCGTATAAATGTCCTTGGAAGTTGACATATTATAAACCTAAATGTTGTTCTCTAATAATCCAATGCCTATTTGTATTTAAAATTATTCCATGTGAAAACCATTTTGTCTAAAAGATCCTTTCTAAGATCTATCTAAACATGGATACAACATATGTGCATAAAATTACAACAAGTGTATGAACACAACATATGTGAATAGAATTAAGACAACTCTCTCAAGATTGGATTTGATGTATGTTCCTAAAGCATTCTCAATATCCTTAGGAATTGATAAATACTAGAAATGTAAAGAAAAATTGGGTAGATGAACCCACACTAACATTCTAATAACTAACAGAGTGTTAGGATCAAATTTAGGGAAAATAAGTGATAAAAATTATTGTACTTCCCTAAAACCAAGGACCATCCTCAAACACTTGTTGCTAATGAGCATGATCCTATAACTGAACAATAAAAATCCATTAAAGATAAAAAGATCTCAAGTCTCTTAATTAAGTAAAATAAATCTAGTGAAACAAAAGATAGCTAACCAATAAATAGTTAAAAAAACAAATATTACTTATATAGTGAATGGACATGGCACCTCTTCAGTGTAAGCCATTATATAAGAACTATTACTAGGTAAAGGATGATTAGATATGTCATTTTACCACAACGTTAAATGAGACAAAATAAATAGCTGAATCTTTGCACTAAATAGATTCACGCAACAAAGATTGGTCTTCCAATTATTTTCCTTCAAAACTGAGACATTGCATCTTTGCACTAAATAGATTCACACAACAAAGTTGGGTCTTCCAATTATTTTCCTTCAAAACTGAGACATTGCTGGTTCCAATTATTTTCCTTCAAAACTGAGACATTGATAAATAGCTGAATCTTTGCATTAAATAGATTCACGCAACAAAGATTGGTCTTCCAATTATTTTCCTTCAAAACTGAGACATTGCATCTTTGCACTAAATAGATTCACACAACACAGTGGGTCTTCCAATTATTTTCCTTCAAAACTGAGACATTGCTGGTTCCAATTATTTTCCTTCAAAACTGAGACATTGATGGTTCATAGGAACTCCCTCTTAAAAAATCTCTAATGGTTGCTTTAAATCTGCCTTGAAATTTGAATGCACCAGCACCGACAAAAGTGTGATATTTACAAATTAAAATATATGCTTTATGACAGCAATTTCAACAAATACTTGGCAAGCAAGCCATTCATAAACATTGAGCTTGCAACTGTTTTGTCAAGGACTTAGCAGATTGGTATTTGATGAAACACTTGAGAGGTGGGCATTTCATGAAACACATGAGTGCGAGTGTTTCATGAAGTACTGGACATGTTTCCTAATATGTCAGTTCGTTCTACCACTACCACTTCAAAGAAAACTCCCAATAAACCCTGTTCGCTAAACCTAATCGGGATCTGTTGGATATGTACAGTGATCATACTTTTCCGATATCACAATCGCAATCTACAAAGCCTAGTTTGATTCCCTGGAATCGCTTGCGAATAGCCACAATAGTGTCCTGGCATATAGCCATAGGAAGCACAGAGTACTCCCCATAATCAATGTGCTCTCCAATCAAATTTACCCTTCCCAATAATCGGGCATATACTAGGGCTTCTTTCCCGTAAATCTCAATAAACATTGCCTTCATATTATCGAAGTGAAAATATAGTCTCCAAAGTGCAAAGATCGGCACAAGCTAGTTTGCGTTCGCCGTAGGTAAATATTAAAATCGATACAGCAAATCCTCGAAATGAAGAAATATGTATGCAACGCCCTTTAGGATTTGTGTAGAGTCGACAGAAAACGTTATTTGCATTCTAAATTAATGATTAAATGGTCTTAACCAAGCTCAAGAATTTGTTATGACCGTTTTTGTGATTGTATGTTATTTCGATGACCTTATCATACTGAAAAGTTGTCTAAACGTTTTATTTTTAATTATTTGACGTCATATACTCTGTGGTGAATTTTGAACAAAATGTGGTAAAAAATTGTTGGAATTGTAAATAGGTTTAATTGAGTAATTGTTTAGTTAACTTAAATATTGCTTATGTTAAGGTGTTTGTGATCGCACTCTTTCCATCTATGTTCAAATATTCAATCAGGTTATAGCTTGTTGTGATAAGGTTAAAAGAACAGGTGCTCTTTTGACTGGGACCGCATTGCAGATCTAGATGTCTCTATTCTTTTTAAGTCATAAATTTCCTACTAACCTAAAATTTATAGTTACACTCAACTTGATTTGAACGTAGATCTCCCCAAAATAATCCCAACCATTTACATATTCTCCTAGATTTAAATATAAATATGTATATATATATAACTTGGTTTATGAAAGCATCTAAGATATATAGTTACTTATTGAAAGGAAACAAAAGTGAATTTTCATCTATATATTTTTAAACAAATATATTACAAATTTTAATATTATTTTTGTTGGTTATTGTGCTCGATATCTATTTCTTTTCTTATTTATTACTAGATGATAAAAGAGTTGTTTAGAGTATTATACTCCTTTATGGGTTTAAAGTTCTTTAATTCTACATTTCTTTCATCGTCACCATATGTGAGGAGTTCTTAAAGATGTTTTTTTTTATATATATCAAATCAACTATTTGTGCATTAAATAGTTAATTTTTTTTTAAGGTTATGGTCAAGTCATACTAAATTGGTGTATGAGATTTTGTAAAGTTTATGAAGGTATACATACCCTACCCCCTTTGGATTTGAACTTGTGACCTCTTAGGAGGAAACACATGTTCTTAATCATTAGGCCCACAAGTGTGACATTACCCTATATGACAACTCACAACTCATTCAACATGGTTGAGTGTTAAATTGGTCAAGTGTTAGAGTGTTAAATTGGAGTACTGAATGAAAAATGATCGAATTTCCTGTTGAAAATGTGTCAATTAATTTTCCATGTGGTTGCATGCACATCAGTTAAAAATAGAATGTGCATACATGCACAATACAGTGAACAATTTGTGTAACTAGTGGATCATATTGTAATTAGTTTGTCTAACTATTTGATAGATGCTATATATACGAACATATCCATAGAGGTTAAAACAACGCGGAGCAATGTAATGTAGCACAGTGTTTGGGAAGAGAAGAGAGGATGGTTGTATGCATGCCATTGGCTATTGTAATTCTCCCTTGAATAACAAGAATATGGATTACCGTTGCCCCGTGGTTTTTCCTGTACTCTGTTTCCATGTAAATCATTGTGTCAATTATGTGATTGTTGTTGTGTCTGGTTTTTTCTTGGTTCTATTTTTTTTGCCACTAAAATATTGTTACATTTGTGCTTTCGTTGTCTAACAAGTGGTATCAAAATCGAGAATATGAGAAGACGATAAGGTAGGAGGACAAATTCAGTGAAGGAGGACGATAATCTTTTTCCTATCTCTATGTGAGCCTTGGTGAGGGAGCGATAGTCACACTCACACTTTCCGCATCCAAAAATTTCTAGATCATCATCCCCTCGAGTCTGTGACAGGCACGATCAAAATTTTAGGGCCATTTCCCCTTGAAGGTTGTGACAGGAGCAATACATCTAATTCATCTCACCCCGCGATGACCTAGAGGTGTGATAATATTTGTTCATGGTTAAGAGGTCAAGGTATATATGGAGGATGTTATAATATTTTATGGAGGATCGTTTCTTTTTAAGTGGGTGGAATTATTTGAAAGAATTTCCCTTTATCAAATGGTAAGAGGTGTACCCTCTATGTTTTGGTAAAGGTTATGAGGTATAAAATATTTATTAATTATATTTTAAAAAAATTTTAACTAATATTTTTTGAGGTTTAACTTTGAGTAAGAAAATTCCTCCTTAGTATTATAAGTAGTGATTTGAGCATTTGGGTGTTTGAGGAATTGTGTGTTAATGGAAAAAGTGTAGACTTCAAAGTTTGAAGTGGAGAAATTCAATGTAAAAAATAACTTTGAGTTATGGAACCTCAAGATGCGAGAACTGCTCGTACAACAAGACAAAAGCAAGAGCGATGATAATTGAGTCACCGTGAAAAAAAGAAAAAACATATTTACATTGGAGTTCTAAAAAAATGATCAATTGCATGTGAATGAGCATACTTATGTAAGACCTGCATAGGTATGTGTACCCTCATTTTATTGGGGGGAGGGGGGCCATGTGTGTTGGGCCATGTGTGTTGGGTTAACCTTGACTTAGTGAAAGAGTTAATGAGTTAGATCTAGTTTTTTAGCTCAAAGCACATGGTTTTTGGGTACATGTTTTTTGGGTAGCCCGTGGTATTGTGTCCATGGATTGCATATAATAAATCCTATAAAAGTCTTGGTGAACTCCATTGTAAATGGGCTTGGAGGTAAGTGGTGAAGGCTTGTCCAACTTGGCCGGATTGGGTCAAGGGAATGTTCATGTTAAGGTGAAGCACTAACACTAGTGTAATGTCCCTGGTGGTGAGAGGAAACGGTTGACTTGGGTTGGCTTGACTGTATTTGGTCAAAAAAATTTGAATGCAAAGTTCGAGGTGGAGCAGTGTGTCCAGGTTAGAAAGGTGGGTCTATAGAAAGGGTGATGTGTTTAGATATTTGTAGTGAAATCAACATTGACAAGTCAATCAAGCGTTTGAGAATATATGATAAAGGTAGGTTCATATGCATGGAACTTGGAAATTATTGCAAGGAAGGTGGGATCAAAAGAAAATGTTCAATAATTCCAAGTTGAAACAATAGTTGTGGGAAGAAGCACTTGCGCTATCTGGTAACTCAGTCACCATCAGTTGCAAAAGATTGGAAGTTTCCAAAAGAGGTATGAATAGGTCAGCTATTGATCATTCAAATGTGAAATTACTTAGTTGTGATGCTTATTTTTTTATGAACATTGTAAGTATGACCCATATTAAACAGATAGATATTTGATATAGTGATGATGTTAAGGGATGCAGAATCTGGGATCCTAGTGCCCACAAAATCATCATGGAAAGAGATGCATTTTTTTATGCATCTCCGTTTATAAAATCAAACATAGTAAAAGATGAAAGGTTCAAAGCATGGCTCATAGAAGAAGGGTATTTGGAAGGTATTGATTTCCATGAAAGTTTCTTCCTACTTGTTAAAATATTGTTTCTATTCATATTGTGTTAGCACTAGTTGTGTTAGTACAACTAGATGATAAAACTATTTTGCATGGAGTTTGTGGATAAGGGTATGTATATGAAACAACCAGAAGGGTTAGCTCAGGATCGCAACATAATATATGTTTGCAAACTCAGGAATCATTGTATGGCCCGAAGCATGACAGGAAAATGGTACAAGATGTTTGATTCCTTCATGGTGAGCCAAATTTTACAAGAAGTGAGAATAACCATTGTGTGTATGGTATTTCTATTATCTTGGAGTTAAATGATATTCTTGTATCAAGCACAATTATGTTTGATATCAATAGGTTGGATCAGTTGGTTAGGACATTTGGGTTTATGGTATATTTATTATCTTGACATTAAATGTTATGTGTGTAGCAAGAACAAGCATGTTTGAGATCAACAAGTTGGCTCAGCTAGTTAGGATGTTTGATTTGAAGGATCTAGGAGTAGAAAATAAATCTTGGGCATGGAAATACACAGAGACAGAAAATTCAGTATGGATAATGTGAAACTGGTAAAATCCCTTTAGCTTTACCTTACAAGTTTTCTTCAAGTTTATGTCCTAACTAATTAAGAAGAAAAGGGTTATATGTCTCTACTATCATATGGTAGTAGGAAGTTTGATTATTGCGATGGTAAATGGTCATCATTTCATATGCAGTTGATGTTTTCATTAGACACATGGAAGAACTAGGTGAAGAGAATGGAAATAGGTGATGATGATTGCGATGGAAATGGTCAATATTTAACATGTTGTTGGTGTTGTCAGTAGACACATGGAAAAACCATGTGAAGAGAATGGAAATAGATGCTTCAAACACAAAAGCACAAGTATCCCTTACAATGGTTGCAATGATTTAGTTTTCGGTTATGAATCAAGAGATTTGGAAAAGAGGAGACCTACCTTGGGTTATGTCTTAGAAGAATGCAAGGATATATTGGGTAGGTTTGGAAAAGTACAGGATGGGGTGTTTTGTGGTGGTCAAAGTATTGTGCATTTGACTAACAGTCTAGTGTATCAAAATGAGAAAAATGGATTGGTTTATAAGATAGGTTACTGATGGAGGAAGAATGGTCCATACTAGAGAGAATCATGGAGACTTGTTCACGTAATAATAAGTTGCGGAGATGTGATGGTGCTTAGATTCTATCCACTTGTAGGAAAGGTGATGAGTAAATTTGGGCATGATATATCAAGTAAATTGTTGTCTGTTGAAAACATGCCAACAAATTTCACATGTGGTTGCATGCACTTCAGCTAAAAATATAATGTGCATGCATGCACACTACAGTGAACAGTTTTGTAACGGGTGGATAATATTGTAATTAGTTTTCCTAACTATTTGATAGGTGCTACATATAGGAACATACCCATAGAGGTGCAAAAAGAGAGAAGCAATGTAGTGTAGCACAATGAGTGGGAAGAGTGTAGAGGATTGTTGTATGTGTATCATTCTCTATTTTGATTCTCCCTTGAATAATAAGAATACTGATTATCAGTGTTTTTTCCTGTATTAAATTTCCATGTAAATCAGTGTGTTAATTCTGTGATTGTTGTTATGTCTATTTTGTTCTTGGTTCTATTTTCTTTGCCATTAAAATCTTGTTACGTTTATACTTCTGCTGCCTAACATTTCTAACATTTGGCAAAAGTTTTAACTACACCATACCAGTTAAACATTCTCGGCGATGATGATAATATATTTACATTCAAGACATTCATATTTTAATAAGAAAAACATTTCGAGTTGTAGAGGATGTGTGTTGTTTTCCCTACCTTTTCTCTTTTGTTGAATGTCATTATATATAGCATGTTCCTGCTAGTGTTAGCCATGTCCCTTTTGTTGAAATTTACAGCATGTTACTGCTGGTGTTCTCCATGTACTGACATAGAACTCTTAAAAAGTCCAAAAGTCGAATAATTTGAGGGTAGGAGGATAAATCACGAGAGCATTGAAAGGAGTGATCTTGGGATAATCTGAGAGTATAAGGATAAATCAAGAGATTAAAGATTCTACGAAATGAAGATTTGTTCCAGGAATATTTGTTTGAAATCCAGTGAGAAATTGTTGGATTTTTAGATTTAAACAATTATTTCTGTAAAATCTGAGAATCATGAGAATTTTTCAGCATGCTAAATCTATTTATGCATTTAGAAATGAATTTTTAATAACAAAAAAAAGTAATTAATGTAAATTTATATCACAGAATTCCAGAAAAAAAAATGTTTTCATAAAACAGGCCAACTCCATTACAAAACAGTTTTGAAACAAATTCCAGAAAAAAAAATGTTTTCATAAAACAGGCCAACTCCATTACAAAACAGTTTTGAAACATACTTTGACAACTAGCAAACAATTCCAGCTTGCTATGACAACCTTACTAATGTCAATGTACAACCATACGACTATTTTTAGTGTCTTTCAATTAGTAGTCGAATATTTTAGAGCAACAATCATGTATCAGTTGTGCAAGGAAAAAAAAATGAGTTGTTTTCTGTACTATCTACATATAGAGGTCTTTGTATTCACTAACTTCAGCGTTACGATCGTTTGGTGCATCAATTAGTAGCAACATATGGTCATTCTAAAAGAAAATTAACAATATAGAGGCCTTCCGCAAAGTTTATAATAATATTATTAGGAAATGGAACGAAACCACATAAGGCGTAAAAAATGTATATAGACTTCCATCATTGATGGCATTTAAAGTCCCGTGAGTCCATTTTATCCTCTTCCATTTCATTTTTGGCTACGGTGTATGTGGCATCTTTCTGAATGGCCTTCGTGTTCAGCATTATGAAGTTTCGTCCAGATACTTATTGTCTGTTCAGCTACGGTTGCTCTGGTTATATGTTACCAAAGATTAGCATCAAATTAGTGGCTTGATAGGATTTGGGCTCTCGTATTATCCTCTGGATTTGTTAGTTATCTGTCGGGTTAGCTTTTTTTGGATAAGCATCCGTGTCCTGACGATTTGTACTGGATAAATAACGAATTTTGGTATGTCTTTTGGGTAAGGTTTTAAACTTTTGGTTAATCCAAAACATTGATTGATTTTTTGAACATTTTGGTTGGTTTAAAATGGGGTAAAATTTGGAGTTGAAATACATGGAACTTTGATCGTGCAAAACTCAGGTTACCCCTAAAACTTTAAAAATCTGGCAGGATTCAGGCCCATTTTTTTTTCTTGAAAAACAGGTTCCCTAGTTAACCTACTCCCTTTTCCATTATCAACTTTGTAAACACAAAGATATAAAAACTCCTATAAACTCATGAGTAACACAAGAATGGAGTATTGTCCATAAATTTCTATAAATGCATATATAAATACACATATTTTTTTTTGGAAAAATATTGGAAACCTAAAATAACTCTTAAAACTACATTTATTAATAATAAACAAAAATAATCTACAAACATTAATTAGTTGGAATCCATTAGAGCTTTGCATTTGACTCTATGGGATTATAATATAGATTACAATCTTTAAAAAGTTTATAACATTATGGTTTGTTGGTCTAAGTTTCATTACAATCCTTACAAAATTCATAACATGATGGTATGGTGCTTTATTGTTTTCCCTCATTTACTACCATGTCTATATTTTAAAAGTTTTTTCTTTCTTTTGCTCCAAACATTATATTCTATATACATTTTCTTCTTCTTTAGCTTCATTTTTATTATGGTTCTTTTTTCAATATATCCTCATCTTTTTTGTCTTTTGTATTTGGTTCTTTTTCTACATATGTTTGTACTTCAGCTAATGTCGATGGAACATTTTTGTCAACCTATCTAAAATCAAAAACATATTCATTTTATTTCATCTCCACTGCTACAAGGACTTCAACAACCTTGCTTTCATTTTTTCTATTCCTTTTCATCTTGCAATTACAATTTTTTTTCCATAACCACTTTCATCTCCATCTTACTTGGTCTTTGCAAGCCACTCCCTAAGAAATGTTAATTCGATATCTTAATCAAATATAACATTCATTGCATCCTCATTCATGTCTTCAACAACTTTTGTTATCAGATTATCCTCACATTCAAATACTTTTGCAAATACAGTTTCATTTTCATTTTCAAATTCAATTTCATCATCCTCATGTGTATCTACACTTTGATTTTCACATTCTTCACCGTGATCATGCTCTGCATCTCATATAGAGGTACATTTTTCTTCCACAATTTCTTTAACCAATACCTTTGCAATGTTGAGTACAAGTGCAGTGTCCATGTCTTGTTTATCTTCTTCCGCTTCAACTAATGTAAAAAACAATCACTTCATCAACAACTAGAATGCTCTGTGACTTTGTGATCCAGATTATTTTCGGCATGAAATGAGATTGGATATATAATAAAGAAATGCACAGAGATATCACAGATATTCAATAATATAACAGAAATATATCAGAGATGCAACCATAAACACAGATATACAGTAATACACCATTTCTATTAATGAAATAAATGTACAGAGACTGTAAAATACAGAGTGAAAGACTCGATAGAATGGTGACA
>JZKD02S1596193.1:0-10005 GCA_000966675.3 Picea glauca
GTAAGGAAGGCCTGTAAACCTAAAGAGAAGATCTAGTACAAATCCAAAAGCCAATTTGACTCTGAGTTGGAAGAATCCATGTACATGGATTGCATCACTGAAAAGACATTTGTTCAAGTATCCATAACTTCCTGCTCAAAACTCAGAATTGAGCATGGAAGCAGGTATTGGAAAGGTCATGAACAATAGAAGATAAATGTTCACCCAAAAATTGGATATGAATAGTCAATTTCTTAGGAAATCAGCATAAAATAATAGTTAGCTGACAAGAAGAATAGTTTGTGTTTTCATGAAATTATTAAGAATAGTTAGTCTGACAAATTTGTATTGGCTACACATTTTTGTAGAATTAGAATCTTTCAGAACAGAATAGAGTTATCACAGAGTGCAGAGTGATGGATGATACATAGATAGTCTACATTCAAGAATATGAAATCAGAGGGATGAATTTTCAGTTGGGTATGGAAGGAACCAACTCCAATGGAAATGGAGGAGGAAAGGAGGAAAACATAAATATGGTTGAGACCCTCATAAAATTGTAGACAGATGCCTAGAGCCAAAAAGCTGATAATGAAAGGCTTATGAAAGCCAAAGAGCAGCAGGAAGAATTCAATATGAAGTTAATGAAGAGCTTGGACAAAATTGAAAAGAAGTTGGATAAGGAGATTGGATCCACCAAATCAAGAAGCCACGGGACCCCTGAGGGAAAAATAAGATCAAGGAGTGACAAAAAACATCACCATCACTCCCAAAGGCATTCCAAAAAGAGAGAACACAACAACTCAAGTCCATCCCCTGTCAGGAAGAATAGGTGGTCTAGGGTAGATCAATTGAAAGGAGAAATGAACAAGATAAAACCTCCTACTTTTGATGTAGAGTACAAGAAAGATGAAGATGTCAAGACATGGTTGTTTGGAATGATAAAATATTTCCAACTGCACAATTATTCTTCTCATGTGGAGGGAAGAATTTCTCTCTATCAGTTAAAAGGAAAGGCATCCATATGGTGGGATCATCTTGTGCAAGTGCAAAACATCAGAGAGAAGAATGTTACATGGAAGGAATTAAAGAAGCATTTTGAGAAGAAATACCTGACCAAGAGGTATTATGACAAAAACATGAAAGATTTCTTTGAACTCAAACTAGATAGCATGACTATAGATGAGTATGAAAGGATATTTTTAGAACTGTTGAAGTATATATCCTTCATCAATGATGAGACATTTAATATCCAGAGATACCCGAGTGTTCTACCATCTTTCATCAGTGACAAGATTCAATATGATGATCCCAAGACTTTGGAGGAAACCATAAGGAGAGCCAAGTTCTTATACGATCATCATAAAGGAAATCCTACTTTCCAAAGAGCTTGGGAAGACAAGAAGAAGTTTAAGAGGGAAAATACACATAAGGGGAACAAGCCATCATTTATCATAAACAATCCTCAAGGATGGCCATATTTTAGAGAGAATGGAATGGCTGAGGTAGGTGGGCAAAGGCCAAGGAAAACACCCCTTCAATGTTGGGGTTGTAAAGGAGACCATAAGTATAGAGATTGTCCTCACAAAAGTGACAAAGTGAGAGTTGTCCACAATGTGCAGCAAGCATAAATAGTGGAGGACATGGAAATAAGTGTACCAAGGATCTATGTAGCCCTAGACAACAAACAAGATAATTTTCATTCACACATAATTAAAGTAGAAGGTATCATCAATAACCATGCCTTTACTATTTTAATAGATTCAAGAGCTATTCATATCTATATAGATCCTAAGGTAGTGGAATATTTAAATTGCCATGAAGCAAGCATGATAAACCTTGGATGGTATAGCTAGCTACAAGAGCTAGGAGAAAAGTTGTTGAGTTGGTTAAATCACGTCGAGTCGACATGAATGGGATAAGTACAAAGGCAGATTTGAGCATCCTACCCTTGGGTTCATATGACTATCTAATTGGTATGGATTGGTTGGACCAACACCATGCTAAATTATACTATCATAAAAAGGAATTTACTTTCCTGAATGAGGATGGGAACCCAAGAACAGTCCAAGTAATTCCTAGGGCAGTCACTATCTGAGATAACTCAGCAATGCAATTGAAGAAGTGTTATAAGAAGGGTTGTCAAATATTTGTAGCTCATATGGAGGAAGCACCTAAGGATAAGGTGCAAAATCTGGAGGATCACTCAATCCTGAAATATTTTGAGGATGTGTTTAGGGAGATACCAGGACTACCCCGAAAGACAGATATTGATTTCTCTATAAACTTACTTCCCGTAGCAGCTCTAGTATCCAAGACTCCCTACAGAATGAGTACAGCAGAACTGAAGGAACTACAAATGAAGCTTGAAGAAATTTTGAAGAAGTAGTATAGACGCACAAGTGTTTCACCTTGGGGTTCCCTAGTTTTATTCCTGAAGAAGAAACATGGGACATTGAGATTGTGCATTGACTTCAGACAATTGAACAAAGTGACTATAAAGAACAATTATCATTTTCCAAGGATCGATGATCTCTTTGATCAGTTAAAGGATGCAAGGATATTCTCAAAGATTGATCTCCGGTTAGGATATCATCAAGTAAGGATCAGAGATGAAGACACCATCAATACCACCTTTGGGACAAGGTATGGTCATTATGAGTTCACAGTGGTGTCATTTGGGTTATCAAATGCACCAATTGTTTTCATGTGCTAAATGAATGGTCTTTTCTAGGAATACTTAGACAATTTTGTCATTGTATTTTTGGATGACATCCTTGTATATTCCAATTCAAAAGAAGAGCATGAGAATCATTTGAGGATGGTGTTACAAGTGTTAAGAGAGCACTAGTTGTATGCCAAATTGAGCAAGTGCTCATTTAATCATAATCGAATTCACTGTTTGGGGCATATCATATCCGGAGAAGGGATAGCAGTTGAACCTTAAAAGATCAAGGCCATTAAAGGGTGGAAAAAACCTAAGAATGTGACCAAAGTCAGATCCTTGATGGTTCTAGAAGGATACTACAGAAGATTCATTGCAAGGTTTTCTAGAATTTCTCACACAATCACTTCCTTGCAAAGGAAGAGGGTGAAGTTTCAATGCACAACAGAATGTGAAAAGAGCTTCCAGCAATTGAAGTAGTTGTTAATCAACACTCCAATTCTAAGGATTGTTGATCCAAATGAATATTTTGTGGTTTTCACAGATGCATGCAAAGAAGGAATTGGAGGAGTTCTCAGTCATAATGGTTTTGTGATATGTTTTGAATCCAAAAAATTGAAAGAGCATGGAAGGATCTATGCCACTCATGATTTGGAGTTGGTGGACACAATGAACACCTTGAAGAAGTGGAGGTACTACCTCATGGGAAAGAGGTTTGAGTTGAGGACAAACCATAATGGTCTGAAATACGTGTTTGATCAGCCAACTTTAAATGCTAGGCAGAGAAGATGGTTGGAATTAATCCTCTATGAGTATGACTTTGACATTAAGCACATCAAAGGAAATGAGAACAAAGTGGCTGATGCACTCAGTAGGAGAGTGCATGAGATGCATGCTTCAACCATTAGCATGTATCAAACTAATCTTAAATGCAGAATTTTTGAGGCTACAAAAGTAGATTTTGCAGTACATGGAGTTGGTAACAAAATTACAGCAAGGTAAAATGCAACAGAAAGTTGAAGATTATGAATTGGGAAATGATGGAATTCTTTTGTATAGGAACACAATTTATGTACCAAATTCTCATGAACTGAGAAGTATGATTTTGAAAGAGATGCATAATGTACCTTATCGTGGACACCCAGGATATCAGAAAATAGTTGCAGCAATCAAGAGCCAATATTATTGGCCAAGCATGAAGAAGGAGATTGCTAAGTACATTGCTAAATGTTTGGAGTGTCAAAAGGTCAAGGTTGAGCATAAACACCCAGCTGGGTTGTTGCAGCCATTTCCCATTCCTAAGTGGAAGTGGGAAGTGGTGAAAATGGATTTCATCACCAAATTGCGCAGAACAAGCAAGCAACATGATGCTATCATGGTGGTGGTGGACAAGCGTACCAAAGATGCCCATTTCATTCCTATGAAGGTTACTCACAAGGAAATGGATGTTGATAATATTTATATGTGGGAAGTAGCACGCTTTATTGGAATACCCAAGACAATTTTGTCTGATAGAGACCCAAAGTTTATCTAAAAGTTCTGGAAGGGATTATTCAAAGGGTTCGAATCAAATCTCAAATTCAGCATAACTTATCATCCTGAATCTGATGGGAAAATAGAAAGGGTGAACCAAGTGGTAGAGGATATGCTAAGGATGTATGTGATGGACAAACCATCTAAATGGGAAGCTTATCTACACTTGGTAGAATTTTCCTACAACAATGGGTACCAAGCATCATTGAAGATGAGCCCATTTGAGGCACTTTATGGTAGAAAGTGCAACACACCAATAAGCTAGGACAACCCAGCAAATAGAGCAGTGGTTGGGCCATATTTGCTGAAGGAAATGGAACAGAAAATGTTGAAGATAAAATGGAATTTAAAGGCTTCCCAAGATAGGTAGAAAAGCTATGTTGACAAGGGAAGAACTCACAAGGAATTTAAAGTAGGTGGTCATGTTTTCTTGAAGGTTAAGTCCAACAAAAGTTCCCTAAAGTTGGGAAATTGTTCCAAGTTGGTAGCCAGATATTATGGGTCATTTGAAATCTTAGAGAGGATTTGACCAATATCTTACATGCTTGCATTATATTCATCTATGATTATTCATAATGTATTCCATGTATCATTGCTCAATAAATATATACCTGATGTTAATCATGTTATTCATTTGAATGTGTTTTGGGTGGAACAAGGAAGTGTTTTTCAAGTGCATCTGGTATGCATTATGGACCGAAAAATAAAACATCTTTGGAATCGAACCATAGGTCTTGTAAAGGTCCAATGGATCTGGTATAGTCCTAAGGATGCAACTTGGGAGCATGAAGATGCTATGCAGGCAGAATACCTATATCGTTTTTAAGATTTTGGAAATCTTGTTGATATTATGCAAGTAAGATGCACTGAGGACAGTGCATAAATAAGGGGAGGGGATTGTAATACCCCAAGGCCGAGCCCCTACTAAATTGTAATGATGTTTAATGATGCTTATAGGCTGGTGAGCCAAGTGTTTATAAGTTGGGAGGCTTATGTGTTTATTAGGCTAGAGAGCCTAGATGTTGAAGGCCATGGAGCCTGATTTTGTATATGTAAATACTCACATCATTAATATAATTACATCACTTCATGTAGAACGACCACAAAGAAAAATTTATGGAGGACTAAGCTCCACTGGGTAGGGAAATGGATGTGGTTGAGAGGCTGGAAAAAAGGGCTAATCTAGAGGGCTTATTACGAAGGGAATATTATAAGATATTTTCCTAAAAGACTAAGGTTTGGGGAATGTTGGCCCTTGACCAAGTTTTGGGAGTTTCTTGGTCATGTTGACCTATTTTGGGAATTCAACAGCCTATCGAAGGAGGAGCGTAGGATGAAGAAGAGATCACGGGATCTCGGCCCACTTTTGGGTCCTTTTTGGGTTTTTGGGAATATGTAACGGGAATG
This sequence comes from Picea glauca, assembly GCA_000966675.3. Classification (NCBI taxonomy): domain Eukaryota; kingdom Viridiplantae; phylum Streptophyta; class Pinopsida; order Pinales; family Pinaceae; genus Picea; species Picea glauca. Next base: position 5,585 of record JZKD02S1596193.1, read on the forward strand.
GGATGTCGGCCCATGGGTTTACCCATGCTTAGGCCTATTTTGTATGTATAAATAGAAGGATAGGAAATATAAAAAGAGAGTCGAATAGTGCATCTATGTGATGTGAATGTATGCTAAGTGCGAGTAGGGCCTGTAAGTGCTTTGTGCATGACTATAAGAGACTTGCAGAGCTAAGTGCAGGTCCTTGTAGCAGATTGTGGAGGGCTTAGTGTTGTAACATAAGGAAGAAGGATCTAGTGAGCTACGCAGATCTTCTGTCCTGTGCAGAGTAAGGGTTTTGATGGCTTTGTGCTTGTAACTGATTGACTGAAGACAATAAAAAAGAAGAGTTGGTGGATGTAGCCCTAGGGTGGGGGTGAACCATGTAAACACTGTGTTGTCTTGCTTTATGCTTGTCTTAATGTGTTTATGTCTTCTTTTGCTAAGTTATTTGAGATGATTGGATAGATCTTCTTATTCTTAGTGCTAATGATATGTGAGAATATTAGATCTGATCCATATGAATGTGCTTAGTGCTTGATCTTCTATATCTGACCTATCTATTGATGCTAAGTGCTTAAGTACGCCATAAGAGTGTGAATGTTGTGAAGCCCTGTTTTATTAGAGAAGTGATTAATGATTATATATTGAGGAACTAATGGTGCTAAGCGATTTATTAAGTGTTACAATCACAGATCTGTGTCCTAGCTAAGGTTGCAGACACTTGAGTCTTGCAACCACCCTTGCCTCTACCTCAAGTGAGACTTCATCTGCCTCATAGGTGTTGCCTAAAGGGCTGGTAGTTAGAGATTTGGTAGTGCGTTGTTGTAGCGTTGAACCCTGGGTTTGCCCCTATGCCAACAAATGGTTTTTTTGTCGAGACCTGAAACTGTGATTGTTGGGAACTAGGAAAGAATAAGATTTATGAAAAGAGTTAACCTGGAAGCTTTGTGCCTAGATATGTGCCCTAGTGTGCAGTATTCTACTTGACTTATAAAGATTTGTTCTAAATAAAGAAGGTTAGATCTGAAAGAAAGAAGCCTGATCTGAAGAAAAGAAGTCGGATCTGAAAGAAAGAAGCTCGATCTGAAGAAAGAATATCATATCTGAAGGAAAGAAGAAAGATATGAATGCTTGGTGCTCTAAGAAAGGTAAAAGTAAGAGTTTATGATTAAAAGAGGTAAGATTTGCAAGATTTGTGCTTTGATAAAGGTAAAGATAGTAAATATGTTTTTAGTTTTTAGATCTAAATGATTTGTGCTCTGTAGATGTAAGATAAGTGGAAATTTTTGTTTCTAGAATATGGATCTAGGTATGTTTAATAAAATTTGTCCTAGTTTTAAAACTAGGGTATTGATAGATGAAAGAAGCTTTGATGTTAATAGATCTGACAAGAATAGTGAAAGATATGTTATATGTATGCATAGGAAGAATGTTTTGACTAACGAATGGGTGCAAGATCCCATAAAGAAATTATTGCAGGTTAGCTCCTATGGTCCTAGTTTGCAGTACATAAGAGGTTGGGGATCATTTAAAAGAAAGAGAGGATTAACCCTCTGTTACAGTTGCAGAAAATTGGGACATCTTGCTAAATAATTCCATGGGAGAAGACCTAGTTGTCTTTGTTGCAAAGTTGTGGACCATGAAGTGTTGGATTGCCCCAGAATGATTGCTAAGATTGAAGGAATGAATCCAAATCAAGGAAACCCTAAGGCATATCCAGAGGCGATAGAAGAACCCTATAAAGAATCAGAGAAGGTATTGCTATAGATGAGAGAAACCTTGGATGACCACTAACATATTAGATTATTAGAGATCTTTAAAGACAAGGAATGTCATGAAGAAAGAATAGGAGACTTCAAAATTTATTGTGTCCTAGATAAGGAAACACATGTGAATATCATGATAGAGAGAACTTGGGAAGCTATAGGAAGGCCTACTATGATTCCTTCATTAGGAGAACTAGGGTTATTCAGAGGAAAACTAGTAAACCTGTGGAGAAGGCTCGCTCAGATACCATGACCGTCAATGGAACTTCGAGAGAGGAAGATTTTGAGATTATTAAATTTATTGAGGACAGCGCCATGTTTACCATGTTAATAGAAAAAACTTGGATTGACAGAGCTCAAGCCAGACGATAGAAAGAAGAAGAAATTTTGGAGAAGAAGAAACAAGAATTAAAAGATTTCATGACCAGAAGGATCACACACTTGATCGAAGAAAAGGAGAATAGATCAAAGATATTTAACACTAGAAACCCAAATATCGAAGATGCAAGAACATTAGAAGACTCACAGGAGACTGAAGTACCTATCTTGGATAAAGAAGAGGTATTACCCCTGAATCCTAGAAAAGAATCTCAACAACACGTAGTGACTATGTTAAAAGAATATAAAATACATACCGAGTCGAAGCTCACTGGAAAGAAGGCTAGGAAGAAAAGGAAGAAGAGGGCTAAGATTAAAAAGTTATAGAATATTCCAGAAGAAACTTCACAGAAAGAAAATTTGCAGAATTGGAACTTCACCGGGATATCAGAACAATGACACATGGCACTTCACCATGACGAAGCAATATAGTCATTGGGGATATTATAACCATTCGATCGATGCTTCGAATGGGAAGAAAACAAATAAAGGTTCATCATCAAAGCGTTGGACCACGCCACAATGGATCAAACAAGATTTAATAGAGGCTCATACCCATTGCAAGAAAACCGTTGTTAGATTACATATTTATCTCATCGCACCATGAACGAAGAACACTTTTGCTAACTGATAATTTGAAGCACGCAGACTAAGCGAATTGTATATAGTGATCATTGTGTTATTGTTGTTTGTTCTAGTGCCATATCTAAGATCATCATAACCCTGATAATTTTAATCCCGAGTGCGTATGTCCAACGATCTCACCACAGTTGAAGAGTCCCTAACAGAAGTTATCCTTGACTTAATGACTGAAAGCGTCATGTCAGAGAGAGGAGTGTCTACAGGTGTACAAGAATCTTCAACGAGAGGACTGTCGGCCTCTCCGTCCACTGCTCGAGCCGGTCCATCCCAACAAGTAGATGAAAAGAGAACTAAGCATAGGGATGATCTCGCAAATGCTAATTTAATATTGAGTATATTAGCCACCTATCTACCCCTTATGAGCAGCACGATAAATAGAGATAGTGTGCCCAGATATTTTGAGTATTCCTTGGCCACTGCGTACCTCCTGAAGGGGATATGTGCAGTTTGCACTGACCAAGATAAAATTGTAGCGTTGAAGTTTAGTGACTTCAACCTCGGTGACATGAAGGTATATTTCATGCTTTCCCCACATAAGTATCCGACCCAAACAAAAGGAAAGAACTTGAAGATCATCCCCCAGTCATGGACCATGAACCTCGTACAGTCCACACTGCTCAACGTCATGAAGATCTCGTACTTCGTAAGGAACCAAGAAGTGAATGCATGTGACAAGATACTGTTGTCCTGCTATCATGGTGTATATTTGTGGTTGAATCACCACATCACATTATATCCAATGTTGATCAATCGGATCACAGAGCTAAGCATGAAAGGCCCTGACCCACGTGATTTTTACTCGAGAAAAGCCATGGATCGCACTCTTGCGCAGAAGATTAAAGACACCTACAGAGATGTCGATAAGGGAACACGAGGCTACTAGGTAGCTTCTATTCAGAGCGATGCAGTGTTCTTAGCCTATCAATTGATCACAAGAAAGTTGGTGCAAAAGAATCGACCCACCTAGGTCATTGGTTTTGTAGTCGACCTCGCAGGGAAGTGCGCAGAAGGAATTCAAATGAATTGGGTGCAATACCTAGTAAATAGTTGGAACTCAACTGTAGGGAAGCATAGGATCAAGGATACAAGTTCCACTTCAATTTTCTTCTCATACTATTTGCTTTCATTGCATGGGATATGACGGAAGGTGCGACCTTCCCAGACATCGATTTGTTTGAACCTTTGGCCGTGAAGTTCAGTAATCTGTGGTACTCGAATGACATGAATAAATAGTTGCATTAAAATGCCATGTTCCATACATATTACAACCAATTGAAGGTATCCATCCATTCCAAACCTCGTATGACCCCGAATACCTTCCACAGGTTTCCACCCTTAATAAAATTTAGCGCAGACGTCCATTTTATTTACATCACAACGCACGTAGATGGAAATAAACAATAGCTGCAATCATACTACAAGATGACGGAGGATGACTTGGAACAAATTACCAAGGAATGATCAGCAAGCCTCCTTGTTCCAACAGACGTTGTGGAGATTTCCAATGTTGACAGCCCATAAATAGCACAGGATACAACCAGACCTAGAAAGATAAAGAATACCGAAGAGGTCCATGATTTAGACACCACATCCATGAGAACCAGTTCCATCTCAGTAGATCAAGGAGGAGATGGTGGAGAAATAGATGGCATA
>JZKD02S1596194.1:0-10005 GCA_000966675.3 Picea glauca
TATGGGCTTCTCGAATTTCTGGTCATCCTTCGGAAGTAATACTCCTGCAATTGTATTCTCAGAAGCGAAAGAGAATAGTATGAAATCTTTCTCGAAATTTGGACTGGCTAGCACATGAGTCTTTGTTAATGATACCTTGATTTCTTCAAAGGATTTTTTGGCCTTAGGGACCCACTTGATTTCATTTCCCTTATTTAACATGTTTGTGATATGTTTTATGATTTCATATAAATTAGGAATGAATCTTCCGAGAAAATTTACCTTGGCCAAGAAAGATTGTACCTCCTTTTTTCTTCTAGGTATGCCAATCTTCAGGATGCCCTCCACTCTACTGGGGTCTACCTTTATCCCTTCCTTTGAAATAATATTTCCAAATATTTTTCCCTCTTCCATGGCAACATTTAACTTTTTCGGATTCAAGCATATGCCAAAATTTCTGCACTTTTCGAACACCCTCCTGAGATGCTTGATGTGTTCTTCATTTGAGGCAGAATATACCGTAATTTCATTCAAATATATAACAATGAATTTATCATTTTCATCTGCAAAAGACATATCCATGGCCCTCTAAAACATTTCCCCTACATTCGTTAGTCCAAATGGCATTTTAGCATACATAAATGTTGTCCAAGGTGTGGTGAATGTTGTCTTTTCTTAATCATCAGGATGTGCCATGATCTGATTGCATCTCGACAAACCATCTAACATTGACATATTTTGGGAGCCTACCACCTTATGTAAAATGTGATCCATTTTATGCAATGGGTAGTTGTCTTTAAGGGATACTTTATTTAGGTTCCTGAAGTCGACACACAACCCAATTTCTCCACTCTTTTTTCTAACTAGTACTAGGTTGGCTACCCATTTGGGGAACCTCAGGGACACTATGATCTTTGCTTCAAACAATTTTTTCACTTCTTTCTCTATCAATGGTAACAACAAAGAATTTATTCTTCTTAATTTTTGTTTGAGTGGCTTGTGGTCTTGTTTAATTGGGATAACATGTTGGATTATACTGGTATCATAGACTTTTAGATCATCATATCCTTCTTTCATGAAAGTGGCTTCACTTACCTCATCATCGCAATATTCATCGTCAATGTTCAAATTCTTGAACTCGTTTTCCATTTTTAGGAAGCTTTCTATCTGCTTGTCATTTTCGAAAACTTTCCACTGCTTCATATTATCTAGTATTGTTGGTCTGTACTTTACTTCTACCTTTTAGCTTTTCTCAGGGAAGATAGGGACTCTAAAACCTGGTGCAGAAGTGGCCATAGCATCAACAATCTGATTCTGCTCTCTTGGGATGGCCGATAAATTGCATTCTTCAAATTTCTCGAGGTGTTCCAACACCATATTCCTATAAGCCCTCAACCCGGGTTGTTTTTCCTGGTAGATGCCCTTGATTTGATTTATAATTAACTCAGAATTTCCATGCAAAACAATTCTTTTGTCACCTAGTTCTTCTAAAAATTTCAATCCCAATATCAACGCTTCATATTCGTCCATGTTATTAGTGCATTCAAAAAAAAGTTTGTAGGAACACAATTTCGCATCTCCCTCAGGATGGTTGATCCATACGCCGACTCTAGCTGCTTCTCTATAGGCAACTCCATCGAAATTCATCTTCCACAATTAGTCTTCTATGTTATCTTGTGGCTATGAAATTTCTTCCATTTTCCCCTTAAGCTCATACTTGTCAACTAAAACGACTTCTGTTTATTCTTCTTTGGAGCATAGGTCATTGAAGAATATGGAAGATCCTAATTCAATCTCCACTGAATATATAGGATGATTGCTAGGCTATGATTTATTGTTGACCATATATTTAAGCAAAACCTCCCTATACAATCTTTTGTCTTGACCAAAGATAGGAATAGTAGCATAAGGCATGTCCATATGGAGGGTTCCCTTTAATTTTGCAGCCCATGATCTGGACAACAACATACCAAATTTTGGAGGGATATCAACAACCACTACATCCATCACCATGTTCTTTGCTAGAATTTGTGCCAAAGAAATGACCATGTCTTTGATCATGCCAAGGCATTTTTCCTTTATTGAATTGAAGGAGAACAGATCTTTGTAAGGTCTTGTGACCTCGATACCTAATTGGTCCATGAATACCTTTGGCATCAGGTTGTGTGATGCTCCAAAATCTAGCATAGCATTGTGTAAAATCATGTCATGTATTTTCAAACTGACATAAAAGGGAGGGACTTCTTATTTTTCACCACCTTCTTCCACTCTTGGCCCAAATAGGATAGTTGGGTGATCATCTTGTATGTTTAGGGTATCATAGGTCTGTCCCATTTTAAGCATCTTGATTATTTGATTTCTATATTTGTTGTTCCTGATCAATTCATTAAATGGTATCGAAATTTTTATCTTAGCCATCTCACTCTCGAAATCAAAAGATGATGGGGTCCTTTCTACTTCTTTGGTGACCATTTCTCTTCTTGTCAATATTTTCTTCTGAGGTTCTTCTTTCTGCTTCCCCTTTTCTATGGTATATTTTGCAACAACATCTTTCACAGTGGAGTCCTTTGCAACTGAGTATTTTGTAGTAGAATATTTCTTGGTCTGACTAGAAGAAGGTACATTGTTCTGAGCTTCTTTGGAGAGATTCCCATTTGGAGGGTTACACTTGGGAGGTTTTGGGGTACTTTTTGATTCCATAGGTTATTTTTCCTTTGGAATTGCATGATAGCGTTTTGTAGTCCGGTCTCATAATCTTCTTTTTCCATTGATACCCTTTCCTCATCATCTTGCATAAATATTTCATTTGTGTCTATGAACTGGTCATGTTCTTCTTTGGTAAAAAATATATCTGTTTATTTATCATCACAACAATTCATGTTATCTTTGAAACATCCATCATAACCTTCATTTGCATAATTATTTTGCAAGGGAGGCCTGATTTGTTCTTCCCCTTGATTCCCTAGGTTTCCCTGATTTACCTGGTTTCCATGATTCATTTGGTTTCCAAAATTTATTGGATATGCTTGATTTTCTTGATTTCCTTGATTTCTTTTCCTAATCTGTGGAATAGTCAGTCTTCTCGGATTTCTGGGTGGACCATCTTCCTGGTCTCTAGGGTTGGGCCTATTGCCTAGAGCCATTGTTTCCATCATCTGCTCCATGTTTCTCATCATTTCCTCGAATCTTTCCTCTGATGTTTGAGATGTTGAAGGCTATGCTTTGTCTTGAGCTCTATTTGTGTCTCTCCCAGAATTAGTTTTTATCTTCCCTGAAGCCATTAGGTTCACTTGTACTTCTATAGCATTAGTCTTCATATCATCCAAAGTGGTGGACCTTTGTTATCTTAATAATAAAGCAAAGTCACTTTCAAAAGAATCAACATATTTGAGTTGAGAAACCTTTGGGGGGGGGGGGGCATGGCATTATACACCTTCATGAATCTAGCTAAAAAAATCTTGTACTGTCTCATCAGGTGATCTATTCATATTTTTATACTGGGTCAACAACTGAAGGGGATTTTTCTTGTCCCCCCACTTTGCAAGGAAGCTTGTCTCAAAGGATTCAAAATTTAGAATACTCCCCACTGGAAGGGCTCTGAACCATTTCCTCACGTCTCTAGCAAGGCTTTGTGTAAAAAGTCTCATCTTCACATCTTCGTAGTCTAATTCTTCCAAGTCTATGAAATCATTAAACTCGTCTAAATTTTTTGAGATGATATGTTACCTTTGGCATCATATAGTTTAATCCTTAGATTGTAATCTTGAGGCAGGTCATGTAGTTGAGCAGGTAGTATGAGGGGTGCAAATATGGCTTCCATAGCTGTTGTGATGGGTTAGAGTGGATGTTGGATCTGAGCAGGGGTCACTACAGGCTTAACAGATGCAGCTAAAACCAGATCTTGATATCTCTTCTCGTCAAAGATAGTCTCGCCTAGACAAGATTCAGACTTAGTTCTGAATAAGGATTGTTCAAATTTCATGTCAAACTAAAGGTCTTTGATGCTAGTCGCTTCATCTCTAAGTAAGGACAGATATTGGTATGGACACAATACTGGGGTTACAGGCCTTTCTTTTCTTCTACGTACAAGATTTTCAGGGTCAGACACAAGGATTTTAGCTTTTGGGTCTGGATTTCTCTTGGTGTGAACTTTCTTAGGAGCCAGGACTTCTATCTCACAAGGTGTGGTGCAACTGGTCATTGAATAATGGAGTCTCCAGGGTAAAAATAGTCTCAGCCAATAAGGTATTTGATCCACTATCACCCTCAGGGATCAAACCGAAGATTTAAGTCATTTTTCCAAGGGAAGATTTTTTCAATTTCATCCTCGGCAGTGACACCATAATCTTAGCACTCTGTAAATTTTGTCCAGTTGAATAGAAAAATGAAAGAGGTAACTATTTCAACCAAATTTAGAGTTGAGGCACTAGCCTTCTCAACTTAGAGAGGGATCTCTCATGTCACTTGATATTTCTTTGGGAATCGGTGGATAGATTTGGTTTGTTTTGGGGGTTTTTAATAAAGTTGTTGGAAAATAAGGGGAGGAACACTATGGGCTATGGAGTTAAAATTATGAAAGTAAATGGAAACAATGCATCGACTGATAGAAATATCCAGAGGACAAAGGCTAAATGGGATGATGAATCTGAGTTATTATTAAATTTAAAAAGAGTGTAAGAAGATAAAGAGGACAAATAACTGCATCAGGGCATTACTGAAATGAATTCTGAATAAGTTAAGAATACAATCACATAGTTTAAATTGCTTAAGCCAAGAGCATCACAAGATGAATTCCAGGCCTTTAAAATCTCCAATTTAAACAGAAGAAAATGTAAATGAAATGACAGGTTACAGGAAATACATACGATGAAGGGAAACAAAGCTCATATCACCACCCATTAGAATATTTTCATAGAGACTTCACAATCTTCTGCATTTATATTCAATTCAGATTCAAAAAATTTACAAATAGAGTTTGATACAACCAAAAAGGTTCTCTTGCACTTCTGCCAACATTAATTAATTTCAAGTCTCTTAGTACTTATACAATTTGGTAAAAAACAACTGACACCGAAACGTTTAAGCTTTTGTAACGGTTTCAACTGACAGTTTATATATACGAAAAGATTTACAATAATTAGCAAAAATAAAAAATTTCAAAATCATGAACAAATTTTTCAACTGACCAACTTCTTTTGCACCATCTGTCTTGCTCTGAGCTTCTGCCAGATCTGCAAAATTGGTGACACCTAGAGATCATCTGTTGGCTCCGGGGATGTTGCACTTTGTCTTACCCAATCACACAATTTCTTTCCATTGTGGATCAAAGGGGATTTCATAATCCATCATCTCTTTAATCAGGATTTCTAAGTCAATGCATGTAGCATAGGACATGGTTGGCGTGTTGACCTTCACTATTTTAAACTTGTTTAAAATTTTGAAATCTATAGCCAAATACTCTACGAGACTCGGGCCTTTAAGACTTTCTTCCATATCCTCGAACTTAGAGTGTTCCATTCTACATTGCATGAGGAGACAGTGATAGTCTTATTGATTGTATAAGGAGCCTTTACCATCCCAGAATGACCGAAGGAATTTGGCGAACAATTTTTCAAAAGCGTCTCTAAACTCCTGTATGTTGTATTCCATTTGCATATCTTTGTTACGAACTGATCCAAGTAAGTTATGCTTAGAAATGATCCTCCTGGCTGAAATGATCAACGTGGTCCTACCTTTCACACCAATGGTTTGAAGTTCAGTAGTTGGTACAACATTCAGTAAATCAATATCATGTTGGGCCCATTACGATGGCTTCTTTTCTAATATTTCATTTACAAAAACACATTTGTTTCGAGTTGTGGCAACCATATTATCTTTTTCATTGATAAAATTCAAATAAACCCTGAATTTAGAAATTTATGTGGCAATAGCATCCCATATTACATGTTTGGCTCCCTGCGATAATGTCTATCCCTTTAACCTAGTTTTTAGCTTGTTCACTCTCTCCTGCAAATCTTGATTTTCTTTATGGATTTGAGCTATCTTCTCATCCTTCACTTTCATCTCCTGCTTCAACTTTTCCATGTTCTCTTTGAGATTCTTGATCTCACCTGTTTTTAAGCTCACCAGGGACATAGCTTGGACTAATCCCTCAGTGCTTGATCCAGCCTCTGTATTTGCAAGTATAATGATTTCCATGTCTGATGTTGTTGCCTATGCTAGTGAACAATGTTATTTCTCTTTCTCCAATTGCAACAGTTTAGCCTTGTAATCGAGTGCCTCTTGTATGAATATTTCTTTCTCCTGTTCCAATCCAGTCAATTCTACTATCTATGGATGATCTCCGCTATTTTGTCCATACATCGCCAGATACAACTAGGTCCTCTGATTTATTGTATCTCTGTGGCAATATAACCCCTCACTAAAATATTTTTAGGCTCGTATACCATTTGAAAATTATTATGGTGATAACAGATAGCATGTCTTGACATAGACTTAGTGGATTTTTCTAAGGGCTATGACTATCATGGTCACCAACTCTTTAGTACAAATAAATTTGTGATTCATAATCCAATAACAATGCTATAATGAAATATAACAATAAGAGACAAGTGGAGTTTAAATATCCTTCATCCTTTAAGAGGGATAATGACAAAGAAGTAAAATTGTTATGCATACATTAAAGGAATAAGATACAAATAATGCATTATCTCTGTGTCGCAAACAAATGTTGGAAATTCAAGGGACTTTAATGCCCCCTAACAATTTTTTTATTTTTTTTATTTTGGGAAATTTGGGGTACAATACATATGGTATTAGAGCTTAAGGTTACAACACTTGGACCTCGGGGCAAGGCCAAAATTATTTTAATCCTTTTATTTCTGTTGAAGAAAAATTAACAAATATGTTTACTATTACAAATAGAAAAATTGTTGGTCTGTTGTGATGATGTCAGCACATAATGAAGAAGAAATCAGGCCTGACGAGAATCCAAATCAAGGACTTCCTAAAGAACTAGGGCATAACAGCGAAGGAATTTCATCCACCCAGGTTTTGGAAACAATGAAGAACATCATCGTGGAATTACACGTGTTTAAAGAAGATAACGAAACGTTGAGAAAGGCACAGGAAGACCAGCTAGAAATAAATGAAATGTTGTTACGCAATATAGTAACCAATAGGAGCCCAAATAAAAATGAAAAAGAGGAAGAAGTCAGAAAAGGGTCCTCTAAAAACTATTGTCATGAAACAGAATATGAGGATAGTTCTTTTGAAGACACACACATGACAAGAAACAAAACAACTATAGGAAGAAAAAGAAAACAAGTAGATCACCTGGAAAGTGAATTCAAGAAAATAAAATCATCCACCTTTGATGTAGAATCAAAGATGGGTGAAGAGGCTGAAGCATGGTTGCTAGATATAAATAAATACTTCCATATTTACAATTACTCTAGTAATATGAAATTCAGAATGGCCATTTACAACTTGAAGGGAAAAGCAAGTATCTAGTGGCAAGACCTGAAATTGGCTAAGGGATTGAAAGAGAAACAAATGGAATGGTCATATTTTAAGAAATATTTCAAGAAAAAATATTTGTCAAAAAGCTATTACAAAATAAAAACTGCGGAATTATGCAAGCTAAGACTTGAAGAAATTACCATGGATGATCTGATAAATAAATTTCTAGAACTATTGAGATTTGTACCATACATCAAGTAAGACAAAGAAAATACACAAAGGTTCTTAACTTGTCAACCACAGTCGTAAAAAGACATAAGTGAATTTGAAAATCCCAAGAATTTCAATGAAGTGGTTAGAAAGGCTCAGATGCTCTATGATCAGTACAAATAGAGGTATGAAATTCCCAAGGCATGGAAGGATAAGAAACAAGACATAATGAATCAGCGAAAGAAAGGCTTCCAACCAGCCCCTTTCTGAAATATGGAAAAAGTTTCCAAAGGATGGACTATCATTCCAACACCCATAGCGCTCAAGGGTGAGGTAGAACAGTTAACCTGGGAGTCAAGAAAGTCGGGGAAATCCCCAGAGAACCATTGAAGTGTTGGGAGTGTGGAGAACCTCACTTGAGGAGAAATTATCCATGCTTAATTTCCATGGAAAGAACTTCAGTCCATAACTTGCAAGAAGCTTTGACAGTAAGAGATCTGGGCAGAAGTGTGCACTGAATTAATGCAATTGTTGATGGAAGGAAAGATAATCATCAATCCACTATCATGGAGGTTGAAGGTAAAATTCATGATAACTGCATTTCCATATTAATTGACCCAGGAGCTATTCTGAGTTATGTTACTCTTGGCTTAGTTGAATTAAACAAGCTCAAAAAAGTAAATCATGCTATGTCTTGTTTAATAAAGTTAGCAACAGGGACCAAGAGAAAGGTAACATATTTTATTCATGAATATGAACTCAGCATAGATGGTCAAAGTACAAAGTTAGATCTGAAAATTTTACCTTTGGGATCTTACGATTTAATTATTGGGATGGACTGGTTAGAGAAACATAAAGGAATATTAAACTGTTACGAAAAGTCACTTATTTACAGAGACAAAAAACAACACAGTTAGGATGATACAGGGGATTAGAAAACCAATTTCTATTAGGCAAATATCAACCATGAAGTTTAAGAAATGTATGAACAAACGTTGCCAAGTTTATGTTGTTTAGGTAACTTAGAAAAGGAAAACAAACCCTGTTTAGAGGGCTTTGTATTCCTACATAGGTTCATAGATGTATTTGTGGAAGAAATACCATAACTATCTCCAAGGAGAGAGATAGATTTATCTATCGATCTACTACCTAGATCTTCCCCGATATCTAAGCCACCTTATAGAATGAGTCTACCCGAATTAATGAAATTGAAAAATCCAGCTGCAAGAACTACTAGATAAAAAATATATCATATCAAGTGTCTCACCTTGGGGAGCACCAATTCTATTCTTTAAAAAGAAAGATGGGACCTTGAGACTGTGCATTGACTATCGACAACTAAATAAGATGATGATTAAGAATAAGTATCCTTTACCCAGAATTAATGACCTGTTTGACCAATTTGGAGGAGAAAGGATCTTCTCTAAGTTATATTTAAAGTTTTGTTATCACCAAGTCAGAATAAAAGATGAAGATATAAATAAAACAACATTTAGAACACGTTATGGACACTATGACTTTGTCGTAATTTTGTTCGGTCTTACTAATGCACCAAAAACCTTTATGTGTTTGATGAATAGTATATTCAATCAATATCTGGATAAATTTGCATTGGTATTTATCAATGATATTTTAGTTTACTCAAAAACGGAAGAAGAACATGAAGAATATATGAAAATAGTATTGAAAAACTTAAGGAAACATAAGTTGTATGCAAAGTTTGATAAGTGTGACTTCTACCAAAGAAAGATACAATACCTAGGACACGTGATATCCGAAGATGGTATTGCACTTGATCCAGAAAAGAATAAAGCCATTATGGAATGGCCTATCCATAAGGATGTAGCAGACATCATATCATTCATGGGAATTACCGGTTATTTACTAAAGGTTTAATGAAGGATTTTCTAAGATCGCGTATCCAATTACATCCCTATAGAAAAAGGGAATAATACTTACTTGGTAACAAAATTGATAGGACACCTTTGATAAATTAAAAGGATTGTTAACTACAACACCTATCCTAAATGTAGCGGATCCTGATAAAGATTTTACAGTTTGCGTGGATGCAAGCAAAGAAGGCTTGGGAGGTGTCCTAACACAATATGGACACATCATCTATTAAGAATCATGCAAACTGAAAGAACATAAATGAAATTACGTTACACATGATTTGGAATTAGCAGTCGCAATTCATGCTCTGAAAATGTGGTGACATTATTTAATGGGGAGAAGGTTCCTTCTACCAACCGACAACAATGGTGTAAATTTTTTATTCAGTCAACCAGATCTCAACGCAAGGCAAGCAAGATGGTTGGCCTTTTTAAGGGAATTTAATTTCGAAGTAAGACACAT
>JZKD02S1596195.1:0-10005 GCA_000966675.3 Picea glauca
AAGCTTTGAGGTCCTTCTTTTTGGGCGTGCAATGTTGATTTGTGTTGTCTAGGTCAGCACTTTGAGGTCCTATCCTTGGGTGTGCAGTTAACTGGCCTCTCTCTTTTGGATGTGGGGTGGTGTATCATTGTTCTTAGGTGCAAGATTACTTCGGTTATTTGGTTTCTTAGGTTCTAGTTCTAGTGTGGATTGTATGCCTCTCTGGCCTGGTTCGTCCAACCTATGGAGTTTTCTTTGGGGTCTTCCTCTGCTACTCTTTCACGACAGAGTTTGATGTTTTTTTCTGATTATTATGCTTTATGTGGATGCTTGGTGGATGTTGTTGTTAGGATTCCTTCGTTTCATCTCTATTGTTGGTTGGGCTTCTCTCTCTATGCCCTTATTCAGATGTTTTTTTCTCTTTCCTGAGGGTTTTAGTATATATGTTGATGCTGATTTATATCAGCCTGGTTCACAAATACAAGGTTTTCATTGTATCTTTAGAATGTAATTTTGGTTTCTAATGAAATAAAATCTACGTTTTTTTATGAGGAAAAAAAAATATTTAGTCAAAGACTAAATTGATGTATATACAATTTTAAATATTCAACATTTTTTTTAGAAGTATACTTTTTATGGTTTTATCTTCATAATATGATTCTTATCTAATATTATATTAATATATATTATTTTAAAAATGTTGAATATCAATTTTAATTTATTTGCAAAAAACACTTTGTGTAGAAAGAATGAGAAGTTAAAACATAAAATATTGGTGACTATTGGACATAGGTTGAGAAATGATAGATATTAATATATGAGAGAGAAAAATGGCATTGTCTAAACATTCGACCTTTTGAACTTTTTCACCGTAATCCAACGAAACAAATCTTGGTGAAATCGCTAGTTTATGTTTACGTTTAAATTGCATTTTTGAATGCATAAACGGATTCAACACCCTGAGAAACACTCGGGGCACTAGAATTATACAGACTCAATCACTCAAATCTAGAGTTCCAACCATTTTTGGCTGGATTTTGGGGGGAAAATGATAAGAAAATATGCCTGTAAAAACGCCAAAAAGTCAAACATTTACAGTACGTAGAGAGAATTTACTTAAGAGCACCTCCATGATGATTGCACAAAGATTTATTATGTTGAAAATTATTAAGAGACACACAATTATATATTCGTCTTGCGATGTTATCGTCAATATATTCAGTAGGACTACCCAGGTAGAGGATTGTTCCAGCATCATGAAACTATGGCATGGGTGGAATATTGTATCATAGCTATGAGTATCCTGGAAGAGAACAAAACATTCACCTATTGTAGACCAGAATATTTTGAGTGCCCTTACTACTGAATGATGGGATGAATGCACTACTCAATTCCTTACATATGAGTTTGCAAAGGGCTCGATTTGTAAAGGTGACGATCAAAATGTAAAGACATGTTATGATCCGGATTATTTTTGGCACGAAATGAGAGTGGAGATATAATAAAGAAATGCACAGAGATATCGCGAATATCCAATAATATAACGGAAATGTATCAGAGATGCAACGATAAACACAGAGATACAGTAATACACAATTTCTATTAATGAAATAAATGTACAAAGATTGTAAAAATACAGAGTGAAAGACTCGCTAGAATGGTGGCAACTTATCTCTGAGAAGAGATGTGACTGCTACTCGCATTTGAAAGAAGATGATTACAATGAGGCTCTAAAGGCCTTTTTACAATGAACAAGAATGCCAAAAACCCTAGACATCCAAAAACCTAACCCTAGTAGATGAGGCGCCAAAAGTCATGTGGGCCCTATTTGGGTAAGTTAGTACATCAACTTCCCGGGGTCGTAACTTTTGCATACGATCTTTGTTTTAGGCGTATGATAGCCCGTTGGAAAGGTATCGTCAAGGAGATTCATTTTGGGGGCTCAATCATGCCTTCGTCTATCATTGAGAAGCTCGATCCCGAAAAATCTTCATTTAGACCCTCAAAAATGGCCCCGGAAGTTAAAACTGCTAAAAATAGTAAATTGCTAAAATTGCCAGAAAACTGTTTTGAGCTAGTTGGAAAAGGTGGGTGGCCATCGATATCCACCTAGATCATGTTAGGTTGTAGCTGGAATATGGATCAATATGCTAGGGTTGAAAGGTGTGTGAGTATCGATTATTAACAAGCTAGAAATGTGAATAGGGAATCAACGTTGGCCATTAAAACGATGTTTTTCATTAGTTCTTAGCCATTTTTTGTGGGAAACAATAACCCCCACCACATTTATGCAATTGAGGATAATTTACAAGTGAAAAATTGATGAATCGTTTTCCATAAACCCTAGTCGTTGTTTCTTCTATAGGATTTACATCGCATGAATGGAGGCCTTTGTCATCGCGGAGTTAGCAGTCAATGCCCGCCACAGGTGTTAATAGGTTTGTTTTGTAGAAATGAGGAATTTTTTTGAGTTGAGAGTCGTTAGTTTAGAGAGATGAAAACGAAAGAGAGTGACCTTTACTCAATATGAAAGAAGCTTGTAGATAGATGATGAATAAGGTTTTGGATGGCAAGGGTTCTGCAAGAGTAGCCAAGGTGGACATAAGGTGAACCTATCATCATAGATAGATGAAAAAGGCTATGTGGAAGGTAGAATGGTGTATGAGGAGGAAGAAGTGGATTTCTTTGATGATCCTTTGGAGGGTCAAAGGATGTGGTCCAACCCTGGTTTAGGTCAATGGGATGCTTCACAGGATACAAACAAGCTTCATCATTTGGGGTCTAGATCATTGGAGGAGGTCACCATGTAGATTCTTAGTGAGTTGGCACATGACTTGGTTGAATAAGGTATTAGGATCTTGGGAGAGTTGGAGGAAGGGGTGACAGATCTTTTTAGTGATCAACCTAAGGACCATAATTGCAAATGGATTTTACCCCATGTAAGGAGTAATCACCCTGATCCTACAAATCCATCAACTTTGAATGCTTGGTTAGATAAGGATGGTGTTTCATCGCACTCCATGTATGAATCAAATAATCACATTGAATGAGGTATGTAATGAGGTAGATTTCCTTTGCAACTATGATATTGGTCGATAGGATGGTTTTTATAGTTCTAGTTTTGTTGGCAATATGTTGGATTTGAAGCTTTTGAGTGGAGGCCCATCCTTGGATTCATAGGTTGTAGGAATTCAATCTCAAGAGGACTCAATAAATCTAAAGATACATAAATGTATCAAAAATACATAAGAGGTCATCATCCTAAACCTTAGTGGAAAAACATAACTTAATGGCATAATGGAGATGGTAGATTAAGCATTGATAGGGAGTTTTCATAGGAAGAGAATGAGCTCAAAGCACTTGAAGAATTGGACCAAGAAAATTTTCAAATCAATGGTGGGGGCCTCTCCACGTACCCTGATTTTGGTAAAAGGATGGTTGGTTTCGGTGTTTAGATCAATCAAAGAAGCAGGGAAAATATTGCACTGGCATTGGAAGTGGGGATCTTAATCCATGTTCTTGAAGAAATGACATATTGAGTTTGATGCTCGATCATCTAGTGTGGACATTATACCAGTATGGGTTCGTATCCCATGGCTTCCATTGATTTTGTGGTTCGAGGAGGTATTTCGAAAAATTGGTAACACTTTAGGTACCTTTTAGGAAGTAGATTTATCATTCTTAGAGACTGGGTATTATGGCATGGAACAAATCTTGGTAGGGTTGGAAGTGAGCAAAGGTCTGACAAAAGCAATGGACATTAGAAGGGGAGTTGATCTCTTCCATCTTAGTATGGACAAGGATGAGATTCCATTTATATTTGTATGTTACCATTGTTATCGGCACCTTGTTGTAGAGTGAAATTACCTAAGTAAGAGAAAGTATTGGGCTCTGAGGAAGCATCCAAGAGGCCCAGAGACATTGGAACTATAAATAGTCCAGATTGTGTGCAAGGAATATGATGTAAGGGCACAAGCAAATTTTGATGGTTTTCGAATAGGACCTATGGTAGCAAATTTTCAAAACTCAATCACTAGACAAGTCAAAGAATCGAACCTAGACGTGATCAGTGACAACAAGGACAATAAGAAAAATTCAGGTATGAATCATCTGTCTTACTCTATGAATAAAAGTTTTTCTTTGGAAAATTGTGGTTTTGGGACATGAGGAAATGAGGTTGGGACCAAAGAACTTGAATCCTTTTAAGTGATTTTCCACCTAGTTTGTCCTGTATAAAAAAACCCCAACCCACCGCATCTCATACTTAATCCTAGAATCATAGAGGGTTTGGGTGTTGGACATGCACCAGAAGGTCCCCTTGCAAACCCTATTGTGGAATGTACCCTGGACGAAAAGGGTACATGGGACTTCAATCCCTTGGAACTGGTAAAGTACAATTTAATACCTAGAAGCAAAGACACCCTCAATTTTCCAGGAAAGTTGGTGGGGGGATTAGAGTTTTTTGAAGAGAAAGTACCCAAATCCAATCAAAGGGGAAGTAAATCGTTCATGTTTATGGATTATAAACAAGCATCATCAATATCCAGTTGTGGGAAACATCTATCTTGAATTGGGGCTCTTAGAGAAAATGCCCTAGTCGAGGGGGCCAAGTAATTTTTTTTATCCTCAATTGCAAAGGGATGGCCAACCGCTCATAGAAGGTGGCCTTGAAGAGATTAGTTGATAATATCAAACCTTCTACTATTATATTGCAAGAGACAATGATAGATGATGAGAGAATCATTTAAGAACTCTTTGAATTGCTTAGTAATTGGGACTTTTGTTTTATAGATGCCATTGGGAGATCGGGTGGGAATGTGTCTAGATGGAATAAATGCTCCTTCACCCTCACTAATTCTTGGGTCTTTCTTATATGACTAAGGACCTCATTTTTCTCTCTATATCTAAGGAAATATATCGCACTAATGAATGTTTATGGCCCTTACATAGACAGGGTGGACTATTAGGATATATTTTTCAAAATGGATAATGTACAAAATGGTTTGGTTGTGATAGGGGGAGACTTTAATTCCACCTTAGGAGAATCAAAATTATGGGTCCCAACTGCTCAACTCGAGCCTCTGTCTAGTTATTTCATTAGAAAATTGGAAGAAATTGGTCTTTTGGATATTGAACCTTCTAAACTATCTCCCACCTAGAGTAACAAGAGAGTTGGGGAAGCCAGAATTTCAAAGAGACTTGACAAGTTTCTAATCTCTGAAGCCTTCTTAGATAAAGTCATAAGAATAAAATTATGGGTCACCATTGGGGGGTATTCTGATCATAATCATGTGGTGTTAGAAGTGGCCCTTGCGATAAAGAAACCTACTAGGCCCTTCAAACTAAATCCAGAGTGGATGAAGATGGAGGGTTTTGTGGGAAAAATCAAAGTTGTTTGGAAACCTTGTAATGTAAGTTAAGAGAATCAACTCCAATTCAAATTAACCAAAATTTAAAAGAGGAAAAAAAGGTGGTTGCTAATTGGGCAAGGGACAAAAAGATGAAAGATGATAGGGTTCTCATAGAAGTAGAGGAAGCCTTGGAGGTACTCTACAATAGTCAAGGCTTTGGGTATTTGAGTGAGAAACATAAAATTGAAGTAAAGTCCTTAGAAGATAAAAGGAGGTTCATTCTTTTGGAAAAAGAAAAAGAATGGAGACTCAAGAGTAGGGAACTATGGTTACATGCTAGGGATGAGACAAAATTCTTTCACAAGTATGCAAACTGTAAAAAGAATATAAACTTTGTTTGGAAAATTGATAAGGGAGATGGTACTAGGGCTACAAATTTCAAGGACATAGCATTTGAAGGTGTAAATAATTTCTCCTCCCTTTTCAAGGAAGACAAGCATGCCACAATAACATAAGTGATCAAGTTATAAAACTCTTTTCTTAGCTTCATCAAGAGGAAGATAATCATGCCCTCAAAAAGGAAGTTGGGAAGAAGAGTTGTCTCTGACTCTACATAGTTTTCAAAAGGAAAAAATTCTTGGGCCTAATGGACTAGTGGAATTTTTCATGGGTTGTTATGAATTTATAGAGGGAGATTTACAAAGAGTGGTGGAGAGTACATGAGCTCAAAGAAAAAGGCTTGGAGCCTTCAATACAACATTCCTAACATTGATTCCTAGATAAGATAATCCTACAACCTTTGAGAAATTTAGACTCATCTCTTTATTCAATTGCATATACAAAATAATTTCAAAGGTCATTGCCAGAAGTGTAGTGTACTTAATCCAAAACTTTAGAGAAATCACATGAGATGTAGTGCAAAACCCGAGAACACAATAGAAAAGAGAGATGGAAATATAGAGCTATGTTCACTTGCCTCTTCAAGGGGGAAACCTCCAAGAGTAATGCTCCAAATACAATAACAATTATTGACAAAATAATACATAACCTTCTACTCAATATATAACTATCCATAGAGAATATTAACTACCTATGGGCCCCTTATAATGAGGACCAACAAACTAATTTGGGTCTTATTATTAAAAAGGGCAGTCTTTATTACAATGAGTGACTATTAACTAACTATTTAATGGGCCTTATTCAGAGAAGGTGGCCTCATACATTAATAAAGTATCTAAGTAAGGGGGTTAGGGTAGGACCCTAGCATGCCCTCCCCCTTCGAAATCAATGTTGTCCTCAAGGCTGATGGAGAGGAAATTGTTGTAGAATTGATATTGGTTCCCATGTGGCATATTTTGGTTGTATATATTTCCACTGTATCAATACTCCCTTGATCGTGCGTTGGTGCAACTGGTGCTCTTTGGTATCCAATACTACTTCTAGTTGGAACCAACTCGAACCTTCTTCATCAAGTTATGGCAAGTTGGTCTGCACTTTACAATTTGATCCTAGAAATTTCTTCAAACATGACACATGAAATACTGGATGAATCTTGGAGTGGGTTGGGAAAGCCATCTTGTAGGTGACCTGACCAATGTGTTGTATGGTTTGATAGGGACCATATAAATTTGGAGCTGGCTTTTGGGTAACTTTATCTTTGAGTGATGTATGTTTATGAGGTTGCAAGTGAAGAAACACTTGATCCCATGTGGCATTTTTTGGTTGCATATCTTTCCACTGGATCAATACTCCCTTGATCGTGCGTTGGCGCAACTGACGCTCTTTGGTATCCATTACTGCTTCTGGTTGGAGCCAAATGGAACCTTCTTCATCAAGTTGGTCTGCACTTTACAATTTTATCCCACAAATTTCTTCAAACATGACACATGAAAGACTAGATGAATCTTGGAGTGGGTTAGGAGAGCCAACCTGTAAGTGACCTAACCAATGGCTTGTATGATATGATAGGGACCATATAACTTTGGAGCTAGCTTATGGGGAACTTTATGTTTGATTGATGTTTGTTTATAAGGATGTAGGTGAAGAAACACTTGATCCCCTTCATTAAAAGAACGTTTAGATATATGTTGATCAACTTGTTGTTTCATTCGATTGTGCACCATAAACAAGTTGTCCTTGAGGATATGGATAATGGGTTCTCTGGTGTGAAGTGTTCTATCTATTGCATGAACCTTGAAGGTGTTTGGTACATAGGGTGCCACTGATAGGAATTTTGTGTAGATTTTAACCTTGTACAATTATTTACTGCAAACATATTTTCAGTAAAAGAACATAAAAAGATACAATGGAAAATACACACATTACACATATATTTTACCCTAGAAACCCAAACTGGGAAAACCAACATATTCTATATTCATTCACATCATACATTGTTTACAATAAAATATACATATATGAGTCAGAGACTTCCAAAACCCTAACCCAATAACCTGGATTAGTCAACAACCGTAATTCCTTAACCGGAAATAGAAAACCATCGACAAAAAGCCATGTGCCGAAAAACTGCCCAACAATGGACATGAAAATCGAGGTGACACAAAAACAAGGAAAAAAAGGTGACACGTTTCTTGAGGCAAAAAAATCCTCAAACCCCCTTGCGTGCCCAGTGCAATGAAGCAGACACAAGCACTAGTCTTACAAAGAATATAATACATACCCAACATTTTCCCACTTGTTTTTTTCTTTGCATACATGGGGTTACATAGTCAACAATCCAGGGAAACAATTCCCATATATCCTCTACACCAAGAGAACTTCTCAGTGCTCACAGATTTTATTAATGAATCCACAACATTCTTCAAAGTGTCCACCTTCATCAATGACAATTTATTTTCTTCAACCATGTCTCTCACAAAGTGATATTGAACATCAATATGCTTTGTCTTTGAATGATAAGTTAGGTTCTTTTCTAGAAAAATTGCACTCTGACTGTCACAATCTATCCTTACAGCTTGTTGTACCAACCCAATACCTGAACACAATCTTTGTAGCCATATTTCTTCCTTGCTTACATGAGTGGTTGCCATGTATTCATCTTTTATAGTTGAAAGTGCCACTACAAACTTCCTTTTGCTCATCCAACTGATTGCTCCTCCAAACAATTTAAACACATACCCGCTTGTAGATCTCCTACGATCCAGATCTCCAACCCAGTCTACATCCACAAACCCATGTATGTCCAACACTCTTTCCAATCTTGGTCTTCCTTGGTAGCACAATCCATAGCTAGCAGTGCCACACAATTACCTAAAAACTCATTTTACTGTTGTCCAATGATCCTTCCCTAGTTTTGACATATACCTGCTCAAACATCCCACTGCATGTGCAATGTACGGTCTAGTACAGACCATTGCATACATCAAACTACCAACTTCACTGACATATGGAACACGAGACATGTCCCCCTCCTCTTCATGTGTCTTGGGACACTGGTCTATAGATAACTTTACACCAACATGAATAGGGACCTTGACTGGTTTACATTCCTGCATATTAAACCTTTGCAATATTGTCTCGACATATTTTCTCTTACTTAACCAAAGTTTCCTCTTTTCCCGATCTCTTTTAAATTCCATGCCCAAAATGAAATTTGCAGCATCAAGATAGTTCATGTCAAATTTAGAAGACAACTAAGATTTCACATCCTGGATAATCTCCTTGTTGTTTGCTATCAACAACATGTCATCCACATACAAGACCAAATAAGTGAAATGATCACCAATTAATTTAAAATACACACAATGATCCTCTTTGCTTCTTGTCAAGCCAAGTCCTAGCATATAAGTATCAATTTTTTTATACCAAATTGTTTTAAACCATACAAGGACTTTTTCAGCTTGCATACCAACTCCTTCTTTCCATTCACAGGGAAGCCTTATGGTTGCTTCATATAGATTTTTTCTTCCAGATCCCCATGTAGGAATGTTGTCTTCACATCCATCTGCGCTACTTTACAATCGAATGCAACAACAATAGATAACATAAATCTAATAGAAGTTAACTTGACAACATGAGAAAAAATCTCACCAAAATCAATTCCCTCAACTTGGGAATAACCCTTTGCTACTAACCAAGCTTTTTATTTCTCCACTTTTCCTCTTGCATTCAATTTATTTTTAAATACCCATTTGTTGCCAATGGGATTTCTTCCAGACAAAAACTCCACTAGATCCCAAGCCTTATTCTTATCCAAGGCTGTCATTTCTTCATCCATGGCCTTTTTCCAGAGTTTTCCATCCTCTGAATCCAATGCCTCCTTAACAGTTCTAGGATCATCATCAGTAATAAACAAAGAAAAATTTGAACGAAAATCAGATGGAGTATACCTTTTTGGTTGCCTTCTTTCTCGAACCGATCTCATCAATACTAGAGTATGAGGATCATCTTCTTCCGATTCATGTTCTTCTGTAGAGTTTGATTTATCATCCTTTAAATCAAACTCTATTTTCTCTAGTTCTTCCTTACTTGGTAGGACATCTTGTTTGACAACATCTTTTATTTGTCTAAATACCACATCTCAACTATACACAACTTTCTTAGTTTCCGGGTTCCAAATCTTATAACCTTTAAGACCATCTGTATAGTCAATACAGATACACTTTTTAGCCTTCTTATCTAGCTTACTCTTGTTTTCCTTTGGAACATGAACATA
>JZKD02S1596196.1:11542-34246 GCA_000966675.3 Picea glauca
TGAAACTGATACACAATGTTCTTCAGTGTGTTTTATGAAATTCCTCCAAGTGGAACTACTTGGAACCTCTCAGAAAAGGAGTTATAGCAAAAATGGCATACCTTGCTGAATTCTGACTTATTCTAGAGAATGACCTTGTAGAGTGTGCCCTACACAAAATATTTGATTAAATGATCTGAAACTGTTACACAGAATACTAAAGACTGTACCCTAACCAACACATTTTGTCTCACTAACTTTGGATCTATTATGAAGAAGTTATGATGTTTTTACCCGAAACACCTGATTTTGACTAGTTTCGGGACTGGCCACAAACCTTATTTTCCACATAATGTAACTCCCAAAATACAATGACCCACAAGATGAATTTTTAACCACAGATACTTGGATATGTTTTCTCACTTGCATAGAAATTTCAGGATCTTAATCATTATAGAAAAAAAGTTATAGCAAAAATGGTGAGATGACCTGAAAATAACATACCTTAGAAAACACCATCAAAAGAATTTATCCTTCCTTACATTTCGGCCTTCTTTTCTTCACTTTCCTCAGAATTTATGCTTAGATATCATTTTTATACCTCAGACACCTATAGATATTCAATATGTTCAAGTGTAATTCAAATGAGAGAGCCTTGTACTTAATTGTTGGAAGATTCTCTACTTTAATTAACACAAATTCCCCTTGTACTTAGGGAGTTTAATTCACCTTAAGACGTATGTTTTTTAGAGTTTGAGAAACTATTAGAGTTTGAGTAACCAAGGATTTAATTGTTCGATTCTCATATTGTCCAATTTCATAAGTTCTGAGTCATGCTAAACGATGGAGGCTCTATAACTAGGACATGTGTTGGCATGATAATAGTGAAAAAAAAATGTCTAATTGTAAGAAATTACTTGAACATGATATCAGAGTGTAGATCATTGAACAAAGGGGTCATTCGAGGGCTAGGATTTGATAAGTTGGATTGATAGTTGAGGAACACGACCTCAAATTTGACCTTCAAATTGAAGTTGTTCAACGGTCTAGTCAAGAGTAGGAAATTCTTAATGAACATGCTACATTCCTCCAACCTCTAAGTGTCTAAATGTACAAGTTGCTCAATGTTCACGCAACAAAAACCCTATTTAAAGCATGAGTTCCCTTAGCCTTAAATATCAAACAAAAGGGACACTGAAAACTTGGGACTTGGGTCTTCAAGAGTGTACTTCTCAAGAGTAATATGGATTTCTTGTATTGACCTAACCTTGAAATATAGGTACTTGTGATTAATTAATTTAAGGCTTTGAGAAAGAAAAAGACATAAGAATCCCTACCTAATTTTTGACTTCTTACTTCCTAGTTAACCATTCAAGGGGGCTAATCTTAGAAAATTGTGGCACCATTAGCTTGGGAATGGAAAAGACAAAGGGTCTAGATGGACAGAAATCAATAAGGCTCAAACTTGGACAAAGATATAGGAAAGTACAACAAGACTTGGCTAGCACTCATACAGTCAAAAGATACAATGGTGAACTTTGTGTTGGTGAATGTGGAAGAACCACCTTCATATAAGGAAGCATAGCACGTGACACATTAGAACAGAAGGAGGTTGTGCAAAAATAAATGGATTCAATCAAAAGAAATCAAACACGGGAGTTGGGAAAACTTTTATAAGGAAATAAGACTATTAAATGCAAATGACTTTATAAAATGAAGTATAAATTTGATGACATTATAGTTAAGCAAAAAAAAAGGCTCATGGCTAAAGGATTTTCACAAAAGGAAGGAGTGGGTCATGAAGAAACCTTTTGCTTGGTACAAAATATGGATGTCATTAGAGAAATGTTGGTTTTAGCATCCTAGTTTGGTTGGATTTCCCATCAAATGAACATTAAGAGTTCTATCTTGAATGGGTTTATTGAAAATGAAGTATACCTAAAGAAACTAAAGGGATTCAAGAACCAAAAAACAAAATATGGTGTGTTGATTAAGGAAAGTGTTGTATGATGATGGAAGTAATGTCAGAGAATTTAGTACATGAGGCTTAATGAGTATTTTCAAGTGGAAGGATCCCTCTAATTTGAAGGTCCTCCATGTGAAGGAAACTAGATATGGAGAATTGATGCTCACAATCTTGTACATGGGTGACTTGATTATCACTGGCAATTGTGTAAGCACTTACAAGAATGAAGCACAATCTATGGAAGACCTTTGATATGGAAGACTTCGGAGTCTTTCATTATTACCTTAAAATGGAAGTTGAACAAAACCATGGGACAAAATTTCTATCTTAAACAAAGTATGTCAAAATGTAATGTTCCCAAGCCAATATGCCAAGAACATCACAGTTTTTGGTGTCTTTTTAAACTTTTACTAGTTATGGCATTTCGTCAAACACTTTGTTGATTTACTTGTTTGTATGTGTTTACTTGCAGGTTGACCTCTTGATTTTGGCCTTAGGGTTTATGATGATGAATTTATATATGTGTTGCAACAATAAACAAGAATATATCGTAATGGAACATACCTCAACCATATGCAAGATCAACAATATGATAGACAAGCCAAAACACCTCAGATCTGATTTTATTCGTAAATGGAAGAACTTGATACAATGAAGATGTCAATCTGGAATGCTCAACAGATGGATCCAATAACACAATGGGAGATGCTACAAAATGCTCCAAGAAGATACTATAAGCCTCCAAAGGTTGCATACACCATGAATACCAATACAAGAAAGATCTGGGTGGTATGAAGTGTCAACCCCCAAGCTGGAAGATGCCACGCCCTATTGGATCACTGAATAGCCTCAACAATTCGGCCTTGTTGCCAAATATGTCCAATCCCTCCTATTAATATGCCAAACTGTTGATCAGGCAAATGCGAGGAAAACCCAGGTGCTCAAATCTCCAAGATCCCTCTCAAACTCATGGATCTAGCCTCCTTCAAAGGAATGGTGCCCCCCCCCCTAGATGCTTGAAACCCTAGATAATTCGGCCTAGCTAAAGAAGCTTCCAAAGGAATCCAATAAAGATGTCAAACTGTAGATCGGGATGTGTAGAGTCCCCTCCTGCAATATCAAACCGAAATACCAACGAATGCTCCTCCAAATGTTGAATCCTCAAGTGGAGTTGCACCCTCCTGAAAACTGTCAAACCCTACAATTTTTGGCCCTGATGAAGGAGGCCTCCACATGCCCTAAAACTCGCTAGAAAGGTAGATCGGGACACTGCAAGTCACTAGGTGAAGTCTTAGGGTCATATATGAAGTATAACCCCTCCAAACTGAATAGATATGAATCTCCAAAATGCTCTCCTTCTCTCCAATTCATCCAATGCATCCAATAAATCAACTGGCTCATAAAACTCTTCCGGAATGCACTAGATCTAATGGCCAAGACCCTACAATGAAAACCCATGTGCTAGAATCTGTTGAATCCCTTCCAATCCCTTGGAACGAACCCCCCTCAAATAATGGTGGGCCCCCCTTGCTGGAAACCCCCAATGGTGCGCCATCCTTCTCTTCATGTGCCTGTGGCTGGTGTAGAACCCTCCTGCACTGAATAGATCTGATCTAGAATGGTTTGGGGGAGTATTGCATCCCTGAGACCAAGCTTGGGAAAAGCTAGGTGGAATCTTTCACCACCAAATCATCCTCTAGGGTTTGTTAAGTCAAAACCCTCAAAACCCCCAAGGTATGGGCTCTCTAGAGAGAAGCCAGATATCAAAATGATAAGAATACATGAATGAATGAATAGAGGTATTTGCCTCTTATTTATACTTCTTCCATCCCCTTGTCTCTCCAAAGTGACTTTCCTTTTTTCTAATTATTAATTAATTGATTAACCTTTTTACCTCTGAAAAGCGCCTTATCTCTCCTAGTGGCTTCCCTGGCCACTGAAAGTCACTTCTCATCATCCTATCATGTAGTCATGTTCCTCCTGATTCCAATAAGCTATTACATTGAGAGGTTCCTCCAAGTATTGTGCCCAAAATTACCTCTTTAGTGAATTTATTTAACTTATAGCTCAAAATACTCAAAATCATGGAAATCGTCAGAATGCAATGGAACCAAGTCCAACCTGTGCAGAATGGATCATAATGATGAAATGGGATGAGAGATGTAATTCGGACCCCAAAATACCTCTCAATAATCTATGTACTCACTATAACCTCCATATGGCTACTCTGGTCATCATAACCCTCTGTAATGTAATGATGTCCCAAAGTGGGAAGATTACAGTCCTCCCTGCTAGAAAATTGCTTGTCCTCAAGCAATAACCAAATCCCCACAAGTATAATACCAGGATCCCATGTCCACCTATGGGACACACAATAGACCTCATCCAAAGATGAACTATCATGCACTCTGCCCCCTGGGTCCCATATCAAGACATGAACTGCAAGTCCCTAGGAAGCATAATCATGAAATGTATCAGCATCGTGAAACTCCTGCTCATGACTCATGGCCTCATCCCTAACTGAGTCCATCCTCCAAGATACTACCAAGATCAACAAGGCCTCCATCAATTTCCCATGTTGATGCCATAATGAGGTACTACAAGACCTATGTGAGTCAGCCTTAAGTGGTGTTCTCTCCTCAACACTGAAGCTCAATGGAAAGTCAGAACAACTTTCCCCTGCAAAGGCCCACTCGCTTCTGTCAGTTAGTGAAATTATCAACCCTGCAATCCATGGATCACATGCTAGCCTCTGTTGAAGATCACCATGCTAACACTGCACTATTCTCACCATGCATGACTTCTCCTTGTATATATACCAGATCCTCCACTCTTAGATCCTCAAGCTGAAGTACCTGTGGAACTTGGACCTGTTGTCCAGAAGTTGCATCTGTAAGAACATCTCCGTGGAAGTAGTACCTTCCCAACCATCTCCATGCCCAATCATGATGATCAAGAGGGAGAAAATATCTCGCTCCATAGGACAAGTACCTGCAGGCCCACTCCAAACCAACCCAAGGTGGAGTGTGTGGCTCTCTGGTGCAACCTGGGTCAACATGATGTAAAACATATTGCTAACAAAATGAACTCCTGGATCCCATGGCAAACTTGGAAGTTTATCACTTCCAGTCTCTGCTAGCTGCTCCTGTGTCGGACTGATCACTATCGGAAGCCCTCTGTGCTCATATGTTGTCACCTGACCTATGATGCTCACCATCACGCACCAAGTCTCAATTGTCTGCCTAAAACAGTCCACCTTTGACCTGTTGTACGTCATAAAAGTACTCATGTCAGGTGGTCTCAGCCTAGTCACTCTCCATGCCCTCTGCCACTATCTATCTCTCCTCATGTTGTTGTCAATAATAAATGTTTCAGGAAAGGCTAACAGAAACCTTTGTAGCTGACTATAGACCTGTAAAACATCACATGCTTTGGTCAATCCCAAGGATTCAACCAAATTATTGTCCACTGGTATCCATGGTACATACTCTCATGTGATCATCACTGACTCCCAATCATCCAGTACAACCGGAAGTAACTCCTCCAATTGTTGGACCACCAACCTATACCTATCATCTCCCATGCAACTGTTGATACGGTGAAGGTGATCTCCCCTAACTATGTGATGTTGCAAAGGAGTGGCATCTGCATGCTCCCTTAAGTGTGTCTCCTCCCTGCAAGGCAATACACCCCTCTGAATCTCACCATACATCTCAACATGTCTCTATGAGCTATCACTCACCACTATATGCTCTGACATACTCATGTCATCTCCCGTATACTCATGTCGCATCATATATCCTGGGCATACTACTAGATTAACCTCAGTTTGAAGGTCAACCACTCTCGGAACACAAATGGAAGGGTCCTCCATCAACTGGTGCTCCTCTGCTAGACCACCAACATCCTCTAGCCATGTGACCGAAGGACATATCTGACTATCCACTAGGATAGATGAAGTGGACCTCTGACGAATCTCCTCAAGAAGCTCCTCTGATATGGACTATGATTCTTGAAGGGTTGTTTGTATGCCTGTCAAGTATCCTCGAGTGCTCTCCAAATCCTGAATGAGTCGGTCCACCTCCAACTCCCGCGCCCTCAAGGCCCTGTGATACATCTCACCAATCCCCGAGAGGTAGTCCATGTCTGTCAACAACTATTGGTAGTCAGTCCTCATCATAGACACTCTCTCCCTAAGGGTATGAAGGTCATCCATGGAAAATCCCTCATCTGCACTACCATGTGTCGTTGATTCCCTCCAACAGTAATCGACCACAAATGCATGTGTGTCATCACAACGCCTAGTGGCTGCCATGATCATATCCTCATTGATTCTTAGTTGTCCTACTAAGTGGTGTGACTCCTAATCACAGTCATGCTAAGGTGCCACCTCACGTCTCTCATTTTTAGTTCCATCACTGGTATCCCCAACAACATTCTCTACAGAAGATAAAGTGTTGAACTTCCCACTGTCTACTGTGCCACTGGGTCTGCCCATACGTAATTGCACATCAACCTCAACTGCTAGCTCCTTTTGAATCATACTGTATCCAGTGTGAGCAGTTGTATCCTCCTGTGAACTCACCCTGCTACTATCATCTGTGCCTGGATCCCATATAGATGTGTCCAGACACGTGCTATGGTCATCCTGATTGCTAAAGAGTGCATCCTCATCAATGCAGGTCGATCCTGGAAGCAAGTGTCCCATCAAGTTGTAAGTCTCTATAGTCTACTCAACTAATGGAGTCTCTGAAAGAGGTGACTCCATCTCCTCATGCTGATAGGTATGTATAAGGTCCACTATCTCCAAATCTTGTCTCTCCTCCTGGTTCTGTGGATCCATATGTCCATGGTGTGTGTCCCTCACACATGGCTCCTCCTTCACATCTGAAATGCCACTGATATCCTCCTGTGACATGGCTATCATGGGTGTATTAAAAGATGACAGATGTGTCACATCCCTCCTAGGAAGCTCGTCATCTCTAGGTGCTAACACGTGTGAATCCCCACTAGTGTCTCCACTCTGCTGAGGTGTAGGGTCATCAACACCATGTGATATGTCTATTGAAATGCAGGTGTTGTCATCTTGTTCATCCAACTGTCTATCCACTACACAAGGGTCACTATCCTCCTCAAGCGTGCCATAATCACTAGTATCTACAAGTGTACAAGAGTCATTATTCTCCTCAAGCATGTCAGAATCACTAGTATTGGTGCAAGAGTCACTAGCATCATCACACTGCTCAAAATAAGCATCTATTGCTCCATCCTCACACACCTCATCATCACTGTCATAGTGCACCTCAATAATATGCTTCTTACATTTACCCCTACATCTATGTTCTGGTTCCCAAGGCACCTTGCAACTATAGCAAAGTTGTGTGCTCCTAATGGGTGTAGGATTTATTTGTTCTTCCTTCCATCCACTAGCTATTCCCTTTTGCAAATTTTTAATCCGTTCGCTATTCTGCTTTATGTTGGCCATCAAATCTGCTAAGTCCATTTCCCATCTAGCTTCTCTGGCTCTCTTTTCCTCTACTACACCAATCCAATGTGTAACCTTATCTTTGCTCCAACTAGGATTTTTATGGGATACAAACTAAGGGAATGTTAATAGATCTCTAAAAATCAGTTTGAGGGTTTGATATTCCCTCTCACAATCAACAATCCTTCTAGTAAAATCCCATGCATCTATCTCTCCTTATGGAAGACCCTCATGCTGACAGGAGTTTAAGCTCTGATACCATTGTAATGTTCCCAAGCCAATATGCCAAGAACATCACAGTTTTTTGTGTCTTTTTAAACTTTTACTAGTTGTGGCATTTCGTCAAACACTTTGTTGATTTACTTGTTTGTATGTGTTTACTTGCAGGTTGACCTCTTGATTTTGGCCTTAGGGTTTATGATGATGAATTTATATATGTGTTGCAGCAATAAACAAGAAGATGTCGTAATGGAACATACCTCAACCATATGCAAGATCAACAATATGATAGACGAGCCAAAACACCTCAGATCTGATTTTATTCGTAAATGGAAGAACCTGATACAATGAAGATGTCAATCTGGAATGCTCAACAGATGGATCCAATAACACAATGGGAGATGCTACAAAATGCTCCAATAAGATACTATAAGCCTCCAAAGGCTGCATACACCATGAATACCAATACAAGAAAGATCTGGGTGGTATGAAGTGTCAACCCCCAAGCTGGAAGATGCCATGCCCTATTGGATCACTGAATAGCCTCAACAATTCGGCCTTGTTGCCAAATATGTCCAATCC
Source organism: Picea glauca (assembly GCA_000966675.3). Classification (NCBI taxonomy): domain Eukaryota; kingdom Viridiplantae; phylum Streptophyta; class Pinopsida; order Pinales; family Pinaceae; genus Picea; species Picea glauca. The sequence goes on from JZKD02S1596196.1 coordinate 19,774, forward strand.
CTCCTATTAATATGCCAAACTGTTAATCAGGCAAATGGGAGGAAAACCCAGGTGCTCAAATCTCCAAGATCCCTCTCAAACTCATGGATCTAGCCTCCTTCAAAGGAATGGTGCCCCCCCCCTAGATGCTTGAAACCCTAGATAATTCGGCCTAGCTAAAGAAGCTTCCAAAGGAATCCAATAAAGATGTCAAGCTGTAGATCGGGATGTGTAGAGTCCCCTCCTGCAATATCAAACCGAAATACCAACGAATGCTCCTCCAAATGTTGAATCCTCAAGTGGAGTTGCACCCTTCTGAAAACTGTCAAACCCTACAATTTTTGGCCCTGATGAAGGAGGCCTCCACATGCCCTAAAACTCGCTAGAAAGGTAGATCGGGACACTTCAAGTCACTAGGTGAAGTCTTAGGGTCAGATCTGAAGTATAACCCCTCCAAACTGAATAGATCTAAATCTCCAAAATGCTCTCCTTCTCTCCAATTTGTCCAATGCATCCAATAAATCAATTGGCTCATAAAACTTCTCTGGAATGCACTAGATCTAATGGCCAAGACCCTGTAATGAAAACCCATGTGCTAGAATCTGCCGAAGCCCTTCCAATCCCTTGGAACGAACCTCCCTCAAAGAATGGTGTGCCCCCCTTGCTGGAAACCCCCAATGATGCACCCTCCTTCTCTTCATGTGCATGTGGCTAGTGCAGAACCCTCATGCATTGAATAGATCTGAACTAGAATGGTGTGGGGGAGTATTGCATCCCCAAGACCAAGCTTGGGACAAGCTAGGTGGAATCTTTCACCACTGAATCGTCCTCTAGGGTTTGTTAAGTCAAAACCCTCAAAACCCCCAAGGTATGGGCTCTCTAGCTAGAAGCCAGATATCAAAATGATAAACATACATGAATGAATGAATAGAGGCCCTTGCCTCTTATTTATACTTCATGCATCCCCTTGTCTCTCCAAATTGACTTTTCTTTTTTTTTAATTATTAATTAATTAATTAAATCACTTTAATTAATTAATTAACCTTTTTACCTCTGAAAAGCGCCTCATCTCTCCTAGTGGCTTCCCTGGCCACTGAAAGTCACTTCTCATCATCCTATCCTGTAGTCTCATTCCTCCCGATTCCAATGAGCTATTACACTAAGAGGTTCCTCCAAGTATTGTGTCCAAAATGACCTCTTCAGTGAATTTAATTAACTTATAGCTCAAAATACTCAAAATCATGGAAATCGTCGGAATGCAACAGAACCAAAGCCAACCTGTGCGGAATGGATCATAATGATGAAATGGGATGATCAATGCAAGTCGAACCCCAAAATACCTCTCAATAATCTTTGTACTCGCTATAACCTCCATCTGGCTACTCTAGTCATCATAACCCTCTGTAATGTAATGATGTCCCAAAGTGGGGACATTATACAAAAACCCATTGGAAAAGTATGAATGGGAGACCATGAGAAGATCGAAACTCGAGTCAAAGTAGGAGCAAAGGTAAGAATACATGAAGAAGGAAAATTAGTAAAAGAAAGCATGCATGGGTGACTTGTTGGGAACTTTATTTATTTGACAATCACCCAACCTAACTTAGTTCTATTGTTAGTGCAATCTCTAGGTATATGGTTGAAGATAAAGTAATCCATTGGAAAGTTAAAAAGAGGATTGTGTGTTACATCAAATGCAAGTGAATTATGTCTTGGAATGTGCTAAAAAATGAGAAGTTTGAACTAATTGAATTCCTTGATTCTAACCGGATTGCATGCTCAAATAAAAGGAGTTCAACATTTAGATATACATTTTAGATTAGATCAACAATTATCTCATGGCATAGTGAGAAGCAACAAACAGTGGTGTTATCTTTAACTAAGTCACAATATAAAGGATCAATGACTATAATATGTGAGACAATCTAGCTGAGAAGAATCTTGGACGATTACGAAATAAAGCAGGAGAAACTAACTATCACAACTATAATGCAAATCAAATAACAAAAAATGAGATATTTCGTGCAAAGGTCAAAGCAAATTGAATTTCAACTTCACCATTTGAGACTTGAATGTAAGAAAGTAGCAAAGTGAAGCCATAATTCCACAACACCATTGAATACATGGCAAACTTATTTACTAAACCTTGAACAAATAGCAGTTCGAGAAATTTAGAATAATATTAGGAGTTAAGGATAACATGTTTTTAGTAATGGGAAGAATTGGAATTGCTAAAAAAATGGGTATTGAAGTTGTTTATATTAACTTGGTGATCATACAAAAGATGTGTGTAAATAGACCAAGTAAAGTGTGGGAGAATTTGTAAATAATTCACTATGGAGAACTGTGGTAGAGTTATTGAAGAAGCTAGTAGAAAACCTGACAATGGAAACTTGAGCCTATTGAGTGTTGTGAAGAACTATCAACATGTGGCTATCAAAAGAAGGACACGTGTACTAAAATTGTCCTAGTCAAATTTATCACACAAGGGTAACACCTACTAGGAATCCTAGGAAGCGGGCAAAGAAATTATCCCAACAACCAATAAAGTTAAAACATGGATCAAAGATATAAAATATTCAGTGGAATGAGCGAACAATAGAACCCTAAATAATGTTTATATATGTAATAGCCATGCATGCTAGATCATAAGAGTATGGTGCTAAGCATTATAGTTGTAAGTGTTTGGCATCAAATTTAAGTGCCTTGAAAGTCTTATATTATTGAAATGGCCATGCGAGTTGTACATGTTTAACAATGCCCTATGAGCTACAAACTTTTGTTGAGTGGCCTTAGCATCATAAACCACAACTTATATTGATGTATCTGTATTCGGTTAATGCAATTAATTTGTGTTTAGATGTACACTTATGTTGATGTGCTTTGTTGGATTTTTAAAAATGTTTATAGATGATGATAGAGCATATTATATTTTCATTCTTTGTTTGGTGTCAAAACTCATTGAGAGTTAAACTTTCAAATAATTTAAATTGGCATCAGAGCTTTTCAAAGTCTAAATTTAGAATTTTTAACATATGTGCTAAGTGGATGGTCTAGGCTTATAAGGTCAATAGGTTTGGAATGTGTTGTTGTGGAGTGTGTCACCCTAAGGCCCGAAATGGAAAGAAATGAGGGTTAGATCCAAGCTTTTAAGATTTCATTTTACCCATAACCAAAGTTAAAAGTAAAGGTATCGCCATGGCCTAAAGCATTGCAATGCTTGAGAGGTAGTTAAACCCTCTTTTAAGGCGGAAGAGGGTTAGCTTTTCATTTTTCCTCTAACACTTTATTTGGTGACAATAAGCCTCTTGTCAAAACCCTCTCTTTCTTAGTTTTGAATCTCTTCAAGAAAAATATTTAGAAAATATTAAATATATTTGACACTAACTATATAGATTCGATGCCATGGCCAAAACAAGGAGAAATTCACACTATATGATTTTGACAAGTTTGTGCTAGATAAAATTAGAAGTTCAATACCAAATGTTGTAGTTTCCAAATTAAAAGTAAAATCTCCCATGTGTTTGTGGAAAAACTAGTAATGGAATTGCTCCAAAGTTTCCTCAAGTATAAGTAAACTAATCCATATTGTAACTAGTTGTCTAAGAGGCTACATTAAATGCTTAACTAAATAAACTCTAGATGTTAAAGCTCTTATTCTCAAATGTGGATTTTGTAGTAAACGAAGCCTCTTAAACACCTTTTTTTTTTGTTACGTTCCTATATCAAATTTGCATTTTCTGGCCAATAATAGTCTTGTAAGCGCCCTTTTTTTTATGTCCTTATATCAAATATGCATGGCAACATGTTGAGTCCTTCTATGTTCATTTATCTTTGGCTCATGTCATCTAGAACATTGTTATTGTCTTTCTTATATAACTTTCTTGGCTTGATTAAATTTTTAGTTTTGCATGGTAGCTTCTTAGATTACAATTTTGTTTCTAATTGAAAAAAATGGATGATATCATTTTTAATAAAGACTTTATAAATATATATTTCTTTTGTGCTAAGAGAGTAGGTGTTTATGTCGATCTTTCTTTGAAGATTATTATTCAAGGTCAACCTTTGCAATTATCGCCCTCTCTGTTACCCTTGCTCTAGTCATAATAATGAAAATTGCAACCATTGCATCAAAGCAATGGTTGGCAATGGCATTGAGATGGTAAGCAATTAAAAAGACCTACCCAAGGCAAACAATGAAAATTTTATAACTTTGATCATGGCAATTTCAAACGTTAAGCAATTAAAAAGACCTACCTAAAGCAAGCAATGAAAATTTTCCAACTTTGATCATAACAATTTCAAACACCAAGAAACAATTACTACATGTAAGGCTTGCTTATTCACTTGCTCATTAAGGCTCGTTGGGGATAGACTTTCAGGGCCAAAAAAGAACGATACCTATCAACAGAGAGNGGGCGCAGTTCCTATAGCCCCTGCTGCAAGTGCTTCCGCTTGATCCAGTTCTGCTACATCATCAATAGTGTGTGCAAGAAGCCAATTGTTTGTTAACAACAAATCATATACCACAAGAATGGAAAGCTCTAGAATGATGATTAACAATTGGAAGATCAAGGTTCTACATCTCAAACCTCAATGTTAAGAGATGAATGATTAGTAAATGAATGCCTTGTGGTAATTATCATTCAATGATTAACATTGGTTATGCAACACCTTATAAATAGATTTAATGATTCTTGTGTTTTATATTTGATTTTGGCATATGATTTTATGGCATGAGCTATGATAATTTTGATTATGCAACACCTTATAATTATATTTAATGATTTTTGTGTTTTATATATAATTATAATTTTGAGTGAGGATAAATATTGTGGTACACAACCCAAAAACTGTGAAAAAATTTAATTACAAAGATCACAAGGACCAACATTATTGTCATGTAGTAGTGAAGGTCACACTACCATCCTCACACAGACACCAGTATTGTTGAGACCACATTTATCCTCTGCTCCCCAAGTAGCACCCTAGCGTTTCTAGTAATACCATAATTCTTTTAAGGCGTTATTGTATCACATGGGATTGGCAGGATTAAGCTGAACCAACTCATTCATGGCGTATTTTACTTCTGATAACAGGAAATTCGGTAATGGTCTCGATGTTGGGAACCATGGAATCGGCTCATATTCATCGCTGCATTTCTCACAGAATAATAATAACCCACAAGTATTTTCACATCCCCTTTTGTCTGGATATCCATCATTCTATCTTCACTACTGTTGATGCTGTTGAAGAAGAAACCGCTCAAAATCTAAACTGGGAATTGCAAAACAAGGAAACCAACACAGTATATAGAGGCTACTCACTCGGCTTCAAAGGCTTCTCTTCTCTTTTGCAGGCGTGTAAGAGCGTGAATGAGCTTCAACAAATCCATGCCCGGATACTAATGAGTGGACTTGAAAAAAACATAGTTTTGGTTACCAAACTTATAACTTTATATGGCACTTGGGATGGCTGGGAAAACGCACGCAATATCTTTGACAGAATGCGTAAACGGAATGTTTACTTGTGGAATGCAGTTATAAGGGCTTATAGCAGGAAAGGACTCTGGCAGGAAACACTTGAACTTTATTATGAAATGCAAGGATCAGGCATTGAGGCAGACAAGTTCACCTTTCTCTTTGCAATCAGGGCGTGTGCGGGCTTATCGGCTTTGGAAGAGGGCAAGGAAATCCATGATCGGATTATTGAAACTGGATTTGAATCGGATGTTTATATGGGAAACGTACTGATAGACATGTATGCGAAATGTGGGAGTTTAGAGAATGCGCGCCAAATGTTTGACAAAATGTCTCACAGAGATGTGGTTTCATGGACTGCAATGATAGCAGGATATGCCCAGAATGGGCACGCTAGTGAGTCCTTGATGCTCTTCAATCAAATGCAGCGTTCAGATGTAAAACCCAATTCAGTGACCATTGCGAGTGTGCTTCCTGCATTTGCCCTTTTAGCTTACTTGCAGCAAGCTGATCAGATTCATAGTTATATAATTGTAACTGGGTTTGAGTCTAATGTTTCTGTTGGAACTGCTCTTGAGGACATGTATGCCAAATGCGGGAATATAGAAAGTGCACGCAGAGTATTTGACAAAATGCCTCAGAAAAATCTGATCTCCTGGACTGCCATGATTGCAGGGTATGCTCAGAATGGATGTGGAGAGGAGGCCTTGTCCCTATTTCACAGAATGCATGTTGCAGACCTGAAACCTGATTGTGTTACCATTGTGAATGTGTTGTCAGTTTGTGGGGATTTGGGATCTTCAGAACAAGGCAAGTGGATCCATGATTATATAATTCAAAGTGGTCTTGAGTCAGATGTTTCTGTGGGGAATTCCCTGGTAACTATGCATGCAAAGTGTGGGAAACTACAGGTTGCACGAGGATTATTTGACAAACTTTCTATAACAAATTTGGTGTCATGGAATGCAATGATTGTAGGGTATACCCAACATGGACATGCTGAAGAAGCTTTGAAACTTTTCTATCAAATGCAATTGGCAGACATGAAGCCTAACTCAGTCACCATCGTGAGTGTGCTCTCAGCATGTGCCCATTTAGGAGATCTGCAACAAGGCAAGTGGACTCATAGTTACATCATCAAATGTGGATTTGAATCAAATGTTTTTGTGGGAACTGCCCTTATAGACATGTATTCTAAATGTGGGAACATAGAGTTTGCTTTGAAACTTTTCGATGCGATGAGTGTGAAAAATGTAGTCACATGGAGTGCGATGATTGCAGGTTATGCCCAAAATGGATATGCGAATGAGGCTTTTACACTCTTTAGTAAAATGCAATTTTCTCAAGAAACACCCAACTTAGTCACCATGGTAAGTTTACTCCCTGCATTTGCCTGTTTAGCAGATCTGGAACAAGGCAAGAGGGTTCATGGATACATTATCAGAAGTGGATTGGAAACAGATGTTTCTGTGGGAACTGCTCTTGTAGATATGTATGCCAAATGTGGGAATATAGAAGTTGCAGCTGGGTTGTTTGACAAAATATCTAAAAGAGATGTAGTCGCATGGAATGCTATGATTGCCGGTTATGCTCAGAATGGACATGCTGCTAAGGCCTTGACACTTTTTCATGAAATGCAACTTGCAGGTGTCCAACCCAACTCTGTCACCATGACATGTGTGCTCCCAGCATGTGCCCATTTAGCAGCTCTGCAGGAAGGCAAACGGATCCATGATTATATAATTAGGAATGGACTTCAGTCAGATGTTTCTGTGGTAACTGCTCTCATTGACATGTACGTCAAGTGTGGAAGTATAGATATTGCACGTGAACTCTTTGAAAAAATTCTAGAAAAAGATGTAGTCTCTTGGAATACAATGATTGCAGGCTATGGGATGTATGGAAATTCTAAGGATGCCTTAGAACTTTCTCGCCAAATGCAATTTACGCATATTAAGCCAAACCACATCACCTTTGTTTGTGTTTTGTCTGCTTGCAGTCATGCAGGCCTAGTGGGTGAGGGCTGGCAATATTTTGAATGCATGTCTCAAGATTATGGCATCACACCTAGGATGGAGCACTATGCTTGCATGGTTGACATTCTTGGCCGTGCTGGTCATTTGGATGAGGCATACAAGTTTATCAAAAACATGCCATTAGAACCTGATGCTGGAGTGTGGGGGGCATTGCTTGGTGCTTGCAGAATTCACTGCAATGTTCAGCTAGGAGAACTTGCGGCAAAGCGCCTTTTTGAGTTGGAGCCTGACAATGCAGGGTATTATGTGCTCCTGTCAAATATCTATGCTGCAGCTGGCAGGTGGGCTGATGTGGCAAAAGTGAGGACAATGATAAAAGACAGGGGATTGAAAAAAATACCAGGATGCAGTCTGATTGAAGTAAACTACAAGATTCATGCGTTTCTTGTGGATGACAGATCACATCCTCAGTCGGAGAAAATTTATGCAATGTTGTCAACCTTGGACAAGCAGATGAAGGAGGCGGGGTATTTGCCTAGCACAGATTTTGTTCTGCATGATGTGAAGGAGGAATTGAAGGAAAACATGCTATGTAGTCACAGTGAGAGGCTGGCCATTGCTTTTGGGCTTATTAGCACAAGCCCTGGGACTCCTATTCGGATCACAAAGAACCTTCGTGTGTGTGGTGACTGTCACATTGCCACCAAGTTCATCTCCAAAATTGTCATGCGAGAAATTATTATGAGGGATGCATATCGTTTCCACCATTTTAAGGATGGGTTGTGTTCTTGCGGTGAGTATTGGTAATAGTGAAAGAAGTAAGTTCAAAAACATGTTACAAAAACACAAGTTGCATAGGTACAAACTTCTGTGAATTACTTGAATAAAGTTGTCAGCCCACAACTGTTTGTCAATTTAATTTCATACATAATATAGCCTTTGGGGGTAACTAGGTAATGTGGGAAGTGTTTATGTATTGGATTAGAACGGTGATAGCAAAAGCTGAAGTCGCATTGAGGAGTTCTACCCATAGATACAAAAAGCAATAGGTGTGAAAACCCAAGAAAGAGAGATGAGAGTGGGGACTTGGGCAGTAAGCTCGCTCTTCTCCAGCTACGTTAAGTAAGAGCTAGGACAACACTCCATCTTCCCCCTTGTTGTCTCTTTGCTGCATAGTGACATCTGTGTCTCATTCTTGCTTTTCACTTAATGTAGTTTACGAGGTCAAGGTTATCTTAATTGGCAGTTATATTGTTTAGAGATGATATGCATTGGAGTAGATTGGGCTAATCATAATTCATTTTTCTGAAATGGTAATGTATGGAAGCGCAAAGCTAAARTCAAGAAGTAGAGCTCCATAGCAGCGGGATGAGGAGAAAAACTCCATGGCCAAAAGGTGGCACGAGGAGAAACWGGTAGCAAGAACTTACCATCCCAAACCCAATTCGAGAAACAAAATAGCATAGAATCAAAAAGAGCATTCCATCTCTACTCCCTTCTCGTTTTTATAAACGACGAGGAATGAAAGCCTCCAACGGGGTATGATTGAGATATTGCAAAGTTCAAAAAAATGTACAAGTTCTAATATGTGATATGAATGGGAGTCAATCATATTCCACATTAGAATACCAGTGATGTAGAGACTATCAAAATGCTCCTACTTTTTACAGTCAACGATTTGCAAGCCCGTGAATTTTGAATTGAGACAAGTTCTTGAAGGACAAGTCTAGCTCAAATATATAAATATTATTTGGACAAGACATGGATTCTAAATCCAGGTGATGTTGCTATAACAAAATTTCCAATAGATAATATAATTTTTGCTTGGTCGTGATCAAGCTCATGGAAAGGTGAAACATTCACATTTTAAAAAGATAGGAGAAAAATAGTTGAGGACCATGGACAACAATGTAATTTCTCTGGTAGCATTAGAGTAGCCACTTGAAATAGTGATTGAATTTCCAGAAGACCCTAGGTTCTTCTTTATACTTGTTGCAATTTGTGTTTTTCTATTTTTTTAACAGAAACGGTTATATTTTGTATTAAAAGAGGCTGCGGCCAAATTAGATAGCATAGTATTACAAAATTTAAAGGTGTTGATCGCCACTTGCAAATCTTTCAGCCTTCGATCAAAAGACAGGGACGGAAATTTTCAATGCTTTCGCTTACATCTACACTTTTTTTTAAATTCTTGCATATATGGGTAAACTCTAACAAAGTAATTACTTAACTGAACAAAACAAAACATTATTTTCAACTAGATGGGAGAACCATCCTTCCCTTAAACAATGAGTCCAAAGAGATTTGATATCCGAAAGATTTCAACTAGATGGGAGAACCATCCTTCCCTTAAACAATGAGTCCAAAGAGATTTGATATCCGAAAGAAATATTTGTTTCTATCTCTTTTTTGTGTCTTTCTTACCTCCCTTGATATCAAAGAAATATTTGTTTCTATCTTTTTTTTTGTCTTTCTCAATTTGATTTCCTTCCCCTTGTGAGGGGAGGGGAATATGATGTACCCAAATGTCATGTTGGGCACATCACTAACCCAAATTCGACATAACTCATCTCTAACACCATTTTAATACAAATGCATGCACGCAACATAATAAAAATGCTCATGCAACCATTGATAATTTAAAATCAATGAATGCAAACCGTTTAAACACTCACAACAACATGCAAACATACTAACACAAAGTAAACACAACATTCAATTATAGCATTAAAACTATAAATAAACAATTATCAAAACACTTATCTTTATCAAGATTTATACAACCGATTGCAGACGACGGATGTTCCACCTTTTGATTTTTCAATGAGCTGGGTTAAGCATGTAGTTCATTCCATTTTTAGCATTTGTCTTAACCATAAACAATAATGTTGCAGCAACCAAGATCACAAGAAGAAACACCATGCACAAGAACACAAGAAGTATCATGGGAAACCCTTCTCAACAAGGGAAGAAAACCCAGCCAAATCCTTTGCTATATTCTTCAAGAGAAAGACCTTCACCACCAATAAGACCTAGCACACAAGAGGGTGCTCAAACCCTAGAAGACTAGCGCCCAAGAGAGGTGTGCACTTTTCCCAAGAAGGTGTACTTGCTAAAATTTCCAAACTCATGTGAAAGATATGATTCCTCAATGGGGAACTTACCTTTACTTATACTAACTTGAACTTGTCAACATATGTGTCTATTGGCACAATAGGGCCGACCTCACTAGCTTATAATATAATTAATATGAACCAGATTAATTATCTTTTACATTAATTACCAGTCACATTAAGGTGGGGCCGACCTGTACCCTTTGCATTCAATTAGGGTTATAGGCAGGTCCGACTCTTGAACAATATAGCAAGGGATCTAATACACCCACTAGTGCTCATCCACTAGGGGCACATCCATAGGGATGTCCATATCTCTGGCTCACTGCATTACATAGAAGAACCACTTCTTCACTAGTGCTCGACCACTAGGATCACGTTCACTTGTGCTCATCCACAAGCATGTCCACTCAACAGATCTTCTTTCCCACTGCATTACACATGAGAGTCATCTAGAGTTTCTCATCAACTCTTCCGCTCAGAAGAGGCTAATACATCATCTTCATTTTTGTTCTCATAACGATGCACCCAGCCATTTGGGATTTCACACATTCACCTTGTGCTCAGCCACAGGCACGTCCAACTCTGCAGATCACCTTTTTCATCGTGTTACACAGGAGAATCATCTGGAGTTCTTCTCAACTCTCTGTATGGAGGAGGTCACCTCTACGTTCCAGCTATGTCTCAGATAGAAACCACACACCCTTCTCAAGGGATTTCTCTCAGGTTTGTAAGTTGGAGAAAGTCTCACATAGTTGCAATGATCCACATCACACAGGTTTGTAAGCTGGAGAATGTCTCACATAGCTGCAATCATCAACACACCCAACCATAGACTTTGTTGTTCTAGTTCTCTCAACAACAGGTCACCCTTGAGTTTTCTTTCTTTCTTGCAGTGATTCTTTTATTGCTTAGCGGTTCTATCGATCTTTTCTTCTGCCAATGCATATGATCTATTGATCCTTCACTTGGGATCTTTTCACCCAGTGATTATTTCGTATCTTTAACACTTCACGCTTTTTGTTGATTGTATGGCAGTGATTTTCTTGCAGACAATAAATTCTTCTTGCCTTGTGAACTTCCTAGTTGGCGCTACGAACCAAAACTTCCTACTTGGTGCTGCGGACCAAATCCCTTCTTCGCTTCACACAAGCGCACGATCTTTCTCAAAGACAAGTGATTCTTCTTGCCTTTTTGAACCAATTCGATTTTGATCCAAATCGATTCAACCTCTTCAAGGCCACCAAATAAAAACTCCACCTCCACGCAACTCAACTTCCTCACCTTTAAAGTAAAAAAACTCCAAGTCCAAGACATCGTTTCTTGGTTTTACACAGCCTTTTGAAAATTAAAATCACTTGATTGCATCTCATGCAAGCCAATCCTCTCACACAAAAAATCCATGTTTTGGTTTTACAAGGCCTTTTCAAATTATAATAAAACACTTTGTTTTATTTATTTATGAATGCCAAAATAAACCTTACATCATCCTTGAAAATTGAAATGAATCTCATGGCCTCCTTCAAAATTAAATTAAGATAATGACTTTTTAATTAAAAATAATAAAGAGTCTTGTGGCTTCTTCTCCTTGGAAGCCTCGGTCTTCTTGGAGACTATAACTCTTCTTGTTTTTATCACTCCACGGTGACTCTACCTGTACATTGGCGATACCCTTGTTGTAGATTAATGACTTTCCTTCTCTATTGATTTATGTCTTGACTATGGCCTCCTTGGTAGGGAAATCACTATGACATGAAGTTTGTTGTACTCCCAACAGTTTACCCTCTGTAGAGATATGATGTCTCTTTTCAACAACCCTTCACAAGATTGTTGAAGATGGCTCTAAACCTTGCATTTTCCTTCGAAATGATCTATCACGCTCATCATCTCTAATGCAAATCCATTGTTTCCATATCCCTGGGCCTGGGCCCTCCCGTGAGGGAGTGAGGCCCAGATCCACCGCTTTGATACCAATTTGTTGGTTTGGAGAACCGATGCCCCAACATATAGCACCATTGAATTGTAGTATATCAAGATAAAGTATAGTTACAAAGAAGTTAAGGAACAAACTAGTATAATTTACCAACTCCCTATAACTGTAGACAAATTGATTAGAGATGTAATTACATTATTCTAACACTTCCTCTTAATTACATTCGTTAATAACATTAACTAGAACTATCACCAACCCCTTGAACTAAGATTTCTTCACTATGGATTTCGTCTTTGATGGTTTACAATGCATTAGAATCCCCCTTAATCATAACTTGGTCCTAACCATCTCAGAGTTTGAGATTAAAATCTCCCCTAACCATCTCACATTCTGAGATTACTCCATCTCATATTCCCCCCCTTATTCAAAAATTCAACTTCTTTGATGCAACATCAAGGTAGCATACAAGTACACTTGTCACCCTCATACCTACCAAGTGGTTCATTCCACAACTTGTTGCCACATCCTCTCTATGCATGAGAGATACACCATGCACTATGATGCTACATGTATCCCTGAATAATAGAGCTTACAACAAACCTAAGGAAATTAACTTGCCTATGGCTAGAATTTTAAAACTAGGACCAAAACTCTCTGGGGTGTCAAGTACAATCGATCATGCACCCCCTCATTACAACATTTCATGTCAAGTACAACATTTCATCTTGCTTGATTTCCCGTGTGATCTCTTGCTAACACATTCTCTCCACCGCTTCATAGTGGATTCTTCTATTCGTTGGTGACTCTTAAATATTATGTTAGAAAAACAGGACCATGGAGCAATAAAATAAAACAAATGCGGAAACAAAACACATAACATACACAATACAATAGAGACACAGATTTGCGTGGTTCACCCAGTGTGGGCTACGTCCACCAAAGAAATTGCCAGGTCCTTTCTTTATTATTATCTAACAAATGAAGGGATACAACCTACAACAAACCCGATGTAACTTCCTCTTCTTTATCTCACAGTGTCCTCTCTCAGAATACAATACTCGCCATAATGCATAGCCACACTACATTTTCCTCATAACAGAGGGTTGTCTTATAAGGCAAAAAACCCTAACATAATTTCTATCGTTAGATCCGCAACCTTATAATGAACGGTCCAGATTTACAATAAAATTACAATATATTTTTACAATGCAATTTTTCTTTCGGGGGCTTCGCCCACGAACCCCCCAGCCTGGGGGATAGTCCCCCGGACCCTGCAGAGGGGGTACCCCCCTCTGCACTCCCCCGCGTGGAAGAGTGTACATACTTCTGGGGTGTAAAGTCTTCATGGGGTATAAACATAGCTGAAAAACACAAGACCTCTGAATCAGGAAGATAATCAGGCTGCACAACCAACAATATCTCACTTGGAGACTGATCTCAACAACTCCATCATTGTTGTATATGTTGGACTCTGAACCTTCTTGGACCTGGCAAATTTCTTATCTTCATCTTCATTCTTGAAGACCAACTGAAACTGAGCAAGAACTCAGTTTCTCTTTGGTTACTCCCTTTGTTAACATGTCTGCAGGATTCTGGCTAGTGTGTATCTTTTCCAACTTCAAATGTCCATCTTCCAAGGTGGATCGTATGAAGTGGTATCTCAATTCCACTGTGTATCTTTTCCAATCTTGCTGAGTTATTTGCAAGATGAATTGCACTCTCACTGTCATAGTACCACCTGCTATTCTCCTGCTTCTTTCCCAATTCCTCCATAAACCTCTGTAACCAAATCATCTCTTTACTAGCCTTTGTAGCAGCAACATACTATGCCTTTGTTGTTGAAAATGCAACAACCTTTTGCAGTTTCAAAATCCATCTTACTATTGTTCCACCTATAGTAAAAACATACCCTGTGGTGCTCCTCCTGTTGTCTTTATCACCTACCATATCTGAATCAACATATCCCTGTAGAAAAGTGTCTGAACCTCCAAA
>JZKD02S1596196.1:43777-74298 GCA_000966675.3 Picea glauca
AGTAGTTGACACATGATTGGTACATACTTGGTACATGGTTGGATGCACTTGTTTATGGTACAGGTTGATTACAGGTTGGTGCATGGTTGATGCACTTGTTTATGGTACATGTTAATTACAGGTTGGTGCATGGTTGATGCACTTGTTTATGATACAGGTTGATTACAGGTTGGTGCATGGTTGATGCACTTATTTATGGTACATGTTGATTACAGGTTGGTGCATGGTTGAAGCACTTGTTTGTGGTACAGGTTGATTACAGGTTGAGGTACAGGTTGATGCATGGTTCAGATTTATTGGTACAGGTTTACAACAATATATCTGACAATGATAGTGTGACAATGGTTCCATCATTCTACTTCTACTTCAGGGTGGTAGGATGGGGCAAGGATAGGTGGTTGTAGCCACCTTCTAGTTGTAGCCGGAGAACATTGGGGGTTGTAGCCTCCTTTTGGTTGTATCCAGATATTTGGGGAGTTGGAGCTTCCCTCAGGTTGTAGCCTGAGAAACTAGGGTGTTGGAGTCTCCTTCCAGTTGCAGATGGAAAGCAAAGGAAGTTGGTGCTTTAAATGAATATAATTATTCAAGACATATAATAAAAAACATTCCATGGTTTTCCCCTGATTTGGGTTTCCACGTAAAACACAGGTGTACTGTGTATGTGTGTGATTGTTTATTTATTACTGCTCATTATTGGATAATAATTCTACATTGATATAACATTTGAAGAAAAATAATTATAATTACGTTATTACTGATTCACCCCCCCCTCCTCTCAGTAATCCAACATGTTTTTCTCAATAAGACCTATAGGATTTCAAGTTTCTATTTGAAAATATTACTACATTTTAAGAGAAAGGTTACTCTAGAAAGTCTTTGGGAAGTCAACACTGTTATCGCAGGATTTGTACTTATTCAAAGCCCAACACAAGTCCCCAAATCTTGTGTAACAATGGAAGATCCTACCATTATCACATTAGTAAGAACTTCCCCTGTTTTAGTGATGGAAGAGGTCCACCACAAGGGAGGTTTCCCTGGTAACCTCAAGGAATCAAAGTAGGAAGTATAGTAGCCAAGCCTACCGCCCCCTCTCTTGATCACCTAAAGGCTTGTCTAGGTCAAGGTAGTGGAAGAGGTATGGATTTGTTTGAGTACCTGCCCATAACAAAAACACTTTACATCATATATATGACTATTTCCAAGTGCAAGCATGCAATTATAAACTCTTGAAGACACTAGACAATATAAATTACAATGACTTTTGTAAATTTGCAGTAGTAAACAATGATATGACAACAATAATTGATTTACAACAACAATAATAATTAATTGTCTTTTTTTTGTTTGTTAGTTTGTCCGTAAAATGTGGGACTAACCTGTGGCTAAGAAACCGTGAATCAGGGGCATCTAAGCCGTCAAAATCATCCGGGGATCGCACCTGGCCCGAGCCACACAAAACCTTAACATGGTTGGATTTTTTGTCCTCGCAGGTTTCGAACCAGTGACTTTAACATCACGGAGTGCCTTAACACCACACTCCATCACTGACTGTCCTACACCTCGGGGACTTAAAAAAATTGAAGGACATGGGGGTGGGCTTTGATCCACTTATTTGTGCGCGGGTCACAATATCATTTTTAATATAATATCTCTGGGTGCAACCACACGTTCGACCACTACCTCAAGGTTCCCCCATGGCTTTAGGTTAGGCCCTCACGGGAATTGAACCTTGCCCAACGGTGAAAAACTCCTCGCTTTCCACCATTGGATCCAACCCCTTGGGGCAACAACAACAATTAATTATCAGAAATGCAACAATTGATCATTAAAACTTAGCATACATCCACTATAACATTATCCAATTGTTCAATTCAATTTCTAAATACGTTAGGCCACCTTTACAAGAGTGTATGCAACAAATAAGAGTTTTATTAGATGGTTGTAGCAAACGTATGTGACAACAACAAATTATCCAATGAGTTTGCTAATATTAGTGTTATTTAAGTTAGCATAATGATTAAGAGAGTTGAGAGAATGAGTTTATCAAACGATTCACCATGAGAATGCTTTAAAACCAATGCCTTTAAAAGGTTACAGAGTCTTATAACAACAAATGCAACTAGGATTGGGTGATGGCCTACTTGAAACCAAGAGCTAGGATTCAAACTCTAAGTTTTTAATACATTTGGGCCTTAGGTTTTGAATCCTGAGGAGAATGAATTCTAGGGTGCAAGCACATTTGGGCCTTAGAAACCATTTCTCCCTTCTTGTAGCTTCAACTAGGTCAAAATCAAAAGTCCAAGGCTAAAATCCTAAAGTGATAGCACTTTAGGGCTTTAGGAGTCTAACCCTAGCAAGGATTCTTTCACAAATTTTGGTCAAAAGTCATCTTGTGAGAGGAAGAACTTATGCTCCTCTATTAGGGTTTCACCAAGCAAGATGTCTAGCATGAAATAGAAATTTTACCATGAAACATTAATAGCATAAGAATAAAATTGCAGAAAATTTACTTACTTCACCAAGATACCATGAGATAAAACCCTAATTGTAGAAATTCCCATCTAAAATCAACAAAACCATCCATAAATTGACCTTCCAAGCATAGCACATGAGTTCAAGAGAGCTAGTAACCCTTAAAGGGAGAAAAAATCAAAAGTATCTCTCACAAATGTGAGAAGTTGTGATGATAAAATGAAATGTAAGGGTGGCCTTTTTATATGAGGCCACCCTAATACAATTGTCCACATAATTTGTCAACAACATAAATTAAGCGGGTCTGACCCCTTAATTTACCTCTAACAATATGCCAGAATACAAAAATACAAAATAAAACCCTAAAAAGGGTGGCATCATGTGCTAGAAGGGTGACATCATGCTAGGAGAGGGTTACATCATGCCTCCAAATGAAAATGTTGGGCCTCCAAAGGCCAAGTGGCATGCTCCAAAGGTGAATGAGTGTAAAGTGAAGTGTCTCCTCACCCAAATCCATGCCTATCATCTTCTATACCCATCCATACATCAAAACCCTAGCCAAGAAGATGACGTCAAGGGCTAGGAGGTGACATCGGGGGCCTTCAAATGCCACGACCAAAGGCTGAGAGGATTGCAATCTCGTCTCCAAGTGATTTCCAAACATCTGCTACTACAACATCATGTATCCTCTGTGCACCAAATCCCTACGGTACTCTGCCTAGCCTATGGGGCTTTCAACCTATATGTGTGGCATAATGACCAAAACTGCTCAAGTCATGCCCATTTGTTCATCATTCAATGCCCCGAGAATGTGAGAGCCACTGTTTGAGGTTGGTGAGTCACTGGATGACCTATTTCTCTCCATCACACATGCCAAAGTCCTATAATAAAGGCACAACATCCTGGGTACAAGCCTAGGATGTCCCTCAAGAACCATGTCAGGGGCATTCAAAACAAGCCAAAGTATAAAATATGGTTAGCCAAAGTTCATAAGAAACATTGGTCCTTAAGACATACAAAGTAAGTCACAACTTAAGATATAATCTATGTAAGATAATTCACCTCAGTATCCCCTTCAAGAATCACACTAGCTAGGACCCTATGTGGGTTACCAAGTTTAAGTATGGGAGGGTCTTCATCCAACCCTATTAGGTGTGCCACCTAGACTTGAAATAAAATAACCCAGGTAGAGGGATAGGTCCCAAGCGTGACAAGGGAAAGTAAAAACCCACCAAGAGTAAGTGTGAAAATGATATTGTCCAGGGATTACTTCATGGATTATGGTGTTATGAATCCATCTGTATGAGTGCCTTTATGGAGGGTGTGCTTTCTCTTAAGTTACCCAATATTTACGTGTCACCTTTTTCCAAACCCATTTATTAGCCATCTTCCAATCCATGATTTTTGTATTATATTTTCTAGTCCCATTTAAAAGGTTTCAAGATTTAGCATCCCTTTTTCTTTGAGACATGGATGAGCATTGAGTGAGTAGAGCTCCAGTTGGACCGAATTTTGGTGGTTCTGCTTTGCTATGTTCACTTTCTTTTCTAGCATCATTTTCTAATTCTTTTATAGCAACTATGGAACAAACTCTTGGTATTTATCCCCTCTTCTCATGAGAGAATGGACCATAGCAGAAGTTTAGTACAATACGAGGGGATCCATGATGGAAAGTGTCAAGTACAATCGAAAGTGGAACATTACCCTTGGGAGCCCCCCCAGTATTACCCCTTTTCCCTGCGTAGTGACAACACGGGACTAGGGCACAAAAGCTGACCACCAAGGTAAAACAAGGCAATTGACAATATTTCCTAAACCAATGATCCATTATCCAACTTCAACCAAAGATCCTCATCGACATGTCCGACAATTTAAGTACAACACTTTGTATGAAATAACGACTAACATACCTCATGGTGATAACAACGTACCATCTCCCATAGTCTAGGTTGCTTGAATGTGATGAGCCTTGGTTGATCCAACTGTGTACTATATCTAGGGAGATAATATGGGAGGTACCCAATGGGAATGGGGTTATGCATTATTAGTGGAGGTCATTCAATGTAAGGTGGACTAGGTCCACCATAGTATTAAATAAGGCCCACTATGGTAGTTAGAGATAATAAATAGGCTTTCTAGAGAATGAATATTCAAATGTTATATACCAATACTAGATCTACAAATATGCTTCAAAAATAAACCAATAATAAATGCCAAACCATTCATTGAGATACTGAACACAAGAAATAGAGAAAACCCTTGAGGTAGGGTAACACGATATATTAATCCTCAAGGAAGGATAAAACTCCTCAAACAATACTTGCTTGTACATTAACAATATACTTCACCATGCCAATACATTCCATACACTTCTTTATATAACATTCTCTATCTTCTATGAACATTCTAGAGAAGGAATCTTCTAGAAAGCCTATTTATTATCTCTAACTACCCTAGTGGGCCTTATTTAATACTATGGTGGACCTAGTCCATCTTACATTGAATGACATCCACTAATAATACATACCCCATTACCATTGGGTACCTCCCTAAGTATAGTACATTCTACCCCCCTTAAGCATGTTTCATCCCCGAAACATGAGAAGAGGCCATATGATATGATCTGCTAAAAATTGTAGCCAATTGGTACCAGGTATGACCATCCATCCATCCTAATGGAAGATGAATATGATGTCCAATTGCTTCTTTTCCACCTGGATCTTGCTCTACCTCGCTCTAGTGTTTTCATTGGGTTGGTTCTCTAGACCGATGTCTTCCTGTAGTGGTAGTAGTCCTCCTTGCACCTCTTTATTGGTTTCTTTTATTGTTCCCTGCTAGTGCATAAGTGTGTTGATACTCACGCCCCTGCCTTAATGACTGTTGTTTCTCGATATGATGTGGATGGCGATATACAACATCTGTAGGAATTGACTCTTTTTGCATCAGTTCTGCCACTTGGTGTCCCTTTTAGTCAATTATCTCCTTGGCTTCATTACTGTGTCCTTCATGTGGCTTTGCTTCATCTCCTTTTGTTGATTATGCTTTTGTATCAACTTTGGACTCTACAAGAACTTATGTGCTTGTTGTTGTGGGCCCTTCTATCTTACTAAGAGACACATCCGACAATGTGATTTTATTTTTCTTGTACCACAACTTCAAAAACTTCTTTTGCACATTAATATTAATGGTACCCACTGATTCTATCCAAGGATATCCCAAAACAATATCCACTTCATCCATATTCATAGCATAAAAATATGAATGCAATACATATTTATCCATGGTAATCTTCAAATATTTAAAAAATTGAATATTTTCACCTTCAACCTATGTGTTTTGAATATTCTTTGCATCAACTTGCAATATATTAACCAACTGAACATTGATAAAATTATGCATGCAACTAGGGTTAATAGAAATAATGATCTTTTCATTATGAATACAACTAGGAGCCTGTAATATAGATTTGCCACATGCAAATAAACCCTTGGTGCATTCGTTATCCTTACTCTTGGAATGATACCACTTGTATAAAAATAATTTTTCATATTCTTTATCTGAAAGTGCATGAATCTCTTTAGATTTAACTTTATTCCACCATACCCCAGCATCACCCATTAAACTTTTCCATGCCATATCTCTCCATATGTTTCCCCATAATGATTTTATATGTTTGATGCATTATTCAATACTATGAACATCCTCCTTTCCAGTAAAAATAATCTTGCTGAGAGAAATCTGCAACAAAAACTAGGGTTTAAAAAAATAACTCACTTTGGAAAATCGCGGTTTTTTCGGAAAAACCCTGAAAAACTGTCGAATTTAAAATGCTCATAACTTTACTTCCTGGACTCCATTTCGGCTGATTTTTTTGAAGTTGGGTATTTTTATGAGATGAATCCAAATATCCAATTATTTTCTGCAATTTCTGAGCAAAAAGTTTCATTTCTAAGCTTGAAGTGTGTCGTCCCCCCCACCCTTTTTTTTTCTTCAAAGATAACAAAAAATTTCTTCCCTTCTTTGCCCAAGGAAAGAGCTCTGATACCAAATTTTATATACCAATACTAGATCTGCAAATATGCTTCAGAAATAAAACAATAATAAACACCAAACCATTCACTAAGATATTAAACACAAGAAATAGAGAAAACCCTTGAGGTAGGGTAACGTCATATATTAATCCTCAAGGAAGGATAAAAATCCTCAAGCAATACTTGCTTGTGTATTAACAATATCATTCACTGTGCCAATACATTCCATACACTTCTTTATATAACATTCTCTATCTTCTAGGAACATTCTAGAGAAGGAATCTTCGAGAAAGCCTATTCATTATCTCTAACTACCATAGTGGGCCTTATTTAATACTATGGTGGACCTATTCCACCTTATATTGAATGGCCTCCACTAATAACACATAACCCCATTCCCATTGGGTACCTCCCATATTACCTCCCTAGGCATAGTACATTTGATACCAAATGTTATATACCGTTACTAGATGTGAAAATATGCTTTAGAAATAAACCAATAATAAAAACCAAACCATTCACTGAGATACTGAACACGAGAAATAGAGAAAACTCTTGAGGTAGGGTAACACCATATATTAATCCTTAAGGAGGGATAAAACTCCTCAAACAATACTTGCTTGTACATTAACAATATAATTCACCATGCAACTACATTCCATGCACTTCTTTATATAACATTCTCTATCTTCTAGGAACATTCTAGAGAAGGAATCTTATAGAAAGCCTATTTATTATCTCTAACTACCATAGTGGGCCTTATTTAATACTATGGTGGACCTAGTCTACCTTACATTGAATGGCCTCCACTAATAATACATAACCCCATTCCCATTGGGTACCTCCCATATTACCTCCCTAGGTATAGCACAAATTGGGAGGCAAATGATGGGGTGTGTTGGGTTGCCATCTGTGAACATGTTGATCATCATCATCATGGTGTAGATCATATTCTCCATTGCAGGCCTCGAGACATGATCTCCTACACCCACTTCAACCAACAAATCGATTTAGAAGCATATGTCGGTGGATGTGATCTACTGACTATCATTGATAATAAAAACCATGTTGAAAATACAATTTTTCTTAGCTACAAAATGATAAAGAAAAAAATTTAGCGTTAAAATGCAATTTCCTAACATGTATTCATTATATGAAAACAAGAATTCATCATGTATATGCAAGAAGATGCAATTATACTAGCATCATATGCATGATGCAACATATATACAAATGCAAAAGTGAAAATGCCTAACCTACCTACTCTAATCTATGTTAGTTCAAGAAGTCAAGTCTCTTCCCAATGATGGGGTTTGAGAAGGGAGCCACTAACTAGTAGTGGATGCCTCCTTCCCTGCAATGTGGATAGGTAGTAAGAATAATTGATGGAATTCTTCACAATATTTTAGGGACCCAACCAAAGTTTCTCAAACTCCTCTCGTGTATCAGGCTAGCCCTTCCTTGTATCCCACTCTAAGATCTAATCTCCTTGTTTGTAATCCCATCCTTTAAGGTCGACTACTTCTTGTATTATCTTGGTATATTTCTTCGAGGGAGGGGGGTAGGATTCCGTTGTAAGAACATCATCTTGGATTGGTCTAATCAATAACTCATTTTCATCTTTCTTCAATATTTTGACGGAGCCAATTTCCTTATCTGTGTACTTGTCTAGTTGTTGTAGGTAATATTCCTTCTTGAGACATTCTATAGCATCAAAATCCTCTTCGTGGGCGAAAGGAAGGTCATCTAGGAAAAATTACAGAAGAGGTTCCTCGATTGGTTTAGGGATTTCCTCTGTTTCGGGGTCAAGGTCAATCTCTTCAACATGATTCTTTTCCATGGTCAAGTTGGGTAGGTGAACATAAGTATCATCATTCATAGGTATAGTAGCATCAAATCCATTTGTAACGTGCCACCCAACGTTGCAAATTTTTTTTATAGACAAGAGAATTCCCCTATCATATGGGACATCTATGACCACAATGTCCACTAGGAACACTATCTCGGGATATCGATCAAGGTGGACCTTCAAATTCTCTATTACACCATGTGTGTGAATGGCCCTAGATTCAATCCCACAAACATTTATGTAAGGCCTTGTGGTTTTCAACCCCAATTTCCTCATTACTTTCAAGGACATGATATTTTCACATTCTCTTGAGTCAAGCATATAATTATTCAAGAGTTTATTGTTCTTTTTCAATGAGATGAAGATAGGTGGGTGCTCATCATATTGTGGTCTAAAATGATTAGCTTGCAACATTATAGGAGGATCCACATGTTCACCTTGTACCTTAAATAATTTCTCAACTTTTATTT
Organism: Picea glauca; assembly: GCA_000966675.3. Lineage (NCBI taxonomy): Eukaryota > Viridiplantae > Streptophyta > Pinopsida > Pinales > Pinaceae > Picea > Picea glauca. Next base: position 52,600 of record JZKD02S1596196.1, read on the forward strand.
TCATCGAAGGAATCTTAATGATCTCTTTTAGAGGTACAAGTACATTGATATTTTCCAAGACATTGTCTATGTCAATATTCAAGTCAATATCACTAGTCTTTGGCAAAGTGGGACTAGGAGGAGGATTGCTTGTTGGTGGAGGTGGAGGTCCTTGTTGAGGGAGCTTAGGGTCACTAGGAGGAGCTTGAGGCACACTTCTTCATCTTGTATACACTTGTAATTCCTATTTCCTAAGTCTCTCCCTAGATTCCTCATCCATCTTGTTTATGATATTGATCCTAGCCCTCCTGACTGCTTCCCTTTTTCCTTCCTCAAATTTTCCAGGTGTGATATTGAGGAACACTTGAGGAGATATGGGAAAATATATGAGTTATGGTATCAAAGAATTTCATTTGATCAGGTTCCCCATGATTCATTAGGTATTCATGTTCCCAATGTGCATCACCACAAGGTAAGCACCAAGGAGTCTCATCTACAATGTTTGAGGGGGATGGAGTGTTGGGAACCTTTTTTTCATTAGGAGCTCGAGGTCTCCAAGCTTGGATAATATTTTGAGGTTTCCCCCTAAAAGGAGGATTTGGGGCTTGTTGTTGTGCCCTTTCCAAGTTAGTGATCCTGCTCATCAACAAGTTTTGGTTCCTAGCGAGGTCATTTATAGCCTCTTCAAGTTGTGCCCATGGAGCGCTAACATCTTGAGTGGGATCAATAATGTGTACTATCCTTGGTTTGGTATCGGCCTTGGCTCTCGAGGCATATAAAGGATCTACCTTGCATGATGAAAGATTAGCCTAAATTTTTATAGCCATTTCTTGGACTTATTAAATGGCTGTTGGACCCATTTCCTTGAGAAAATACCCAAAGTGCCTTGGGAAATCATTAATGTAGAGGAAGAGAAGATAATCTTTCCCAGGGTGATGATTGCTAAGGATTTTTCAAAGAAACTTCTCAAACTTAGCATCAGATTCCTTCATAGTTTCATTTTCCAAACTCTTTATTTCGGTAAATCGCATCAACAACAAGTCGGGGTCCTCTTTGGTACTCCATCTTTTAAGGAAAGTTTCCTCAAGTTGATCCATAGTCTTGATACTCTTGTTAGGGAGACCTTCGTACCACCTCTGAGCAACATCGGTAAGAGTGGCTGAGAAAAGTTTCATCACTAAATCCTTAACGTCACTAGTCACGGGATAAAGTTGGAAGAAGGCCCAAAAGTTACTCATATGCTCTTCAACAGTAGCCATATCATTACCAGAAAACTTGTCCAACCATTTTTTGTACTTAGGAGGCATCTACCGAGGGTATCATGGGATAGTAGACATGTCCAAAGGCTTGAAGATATTGGATGCCCATTGATTTTGAGTCGTTGTAGGCAAAGGAAGGTTTCCACCAACCAATGATTTTATTATAGGTGATTTGCGATGAACCCTTCTCTTGTACGCCTTAGGAGGGCTAGTATATGTCCTTGAACTTTGTGGATTCCCTGGATGATCACCCTTAAATCATTGAAGGAAGGTGAGGAAATTACCCTTAGTGGAGTCGTCAGGTAAACTTGTAAGATAAGGGCTTGAGGAGAAAGTTTACCAAAGGTATGTCATTGAGAAGAATGACTCGATCCTCCCTAGAAATGATGCTAAGATGTTATTGCGAGATTTGTACTTATGCAAATCCCAACACAAGTCCCCAAATTTTGTGTAACAATGGAAGATCCTACCACTGTCACCTTAGTAAAAACTTCCCTTGTTTTAGTGATGGAAGAGGTCCACCACAAGAGAGGCTTCCCTGGTGACCTTAAGGGATCAAAGTAGAAAGTATAGTATCCAAGCCTACTTCCCCCTCTCTTGATCACCTAAATATTGGTCTAGGTAAAGTTAGTGCAATAGGTATGAAGTTGTTTGAGTACCTACCTGGAACAAGAACACTTTACAACATATATATGATTATTTCCAAGTTCAAACATGCAATTAATACCTCTTGAAGACACTAGACAATATAAATTGCAATGGTTGTTGTAAATTTGCAGCAATAAGCAATGATATGACAAAGATAAATAATTTAGAACAACAACAACAATTAATGATCATAAATGCAACAATTGACTATTAAAAATTAGCATACATCCACTAGAACATTACCCACATGTTCAGTGCAATTTATGAATATGTTAGACCACATTTACAAGAGTGTATGCAACAAATAAGAGTGTTATCATATGGTTGTAGAAATTTTCTGGAACAACAACAAATTATCCAATGAGTTTGCCAATGTTAGTGTTAGTTAAATTAGTAGAATGCTTAAGAGAGTTGAGAGAATGAGTTTATAAAACAATTCACCATGAGAATGCTTTAAAACTTGTGCCTTTAAAAGGTTATGGAGTCTTATAACAACATATGCAACTAGGATTGGGTGATGGCCTACTTGAAACCAAGAGGTAGGATTCAAACTCTAATGTGTTAGCACATTATGGTCTCAAGGTTTGAATCTTAAGGAGAAGGAATTATAGGGTGCAAGAAAATTTGGGCCCTAGAAACCATTTTTCCCTTCTATTAGATTCAACTAGGTCAAAATCAAAAGTCTAGAGCTAAAATCCTATAGTGCTAGCAATTTAGAGCTTTAGGATTCTAACCCTAGCAATGATTCTTTCACAATTTTTGGGCAAAAGTCACCTTGTGAGAAGAAGAAGCACTTATGTTGTAACGTTCCTGTTACCAAATTGCTTTGATACCATACTGTAACATCCCCGTTACTAAACTACTTTGATACCAATTTGTAACATCCCCGTTACTAAATTGCTCTGATACCATAATGTAACATTCTCGTTACCAAACTGCTTTGATACCAACTTGTGATGTTACCCAACTTACTACTGAGCATTTCTACTCCAAAATATAGTGCGCATATTCTACTCTATAACATTGGTTTACATAGAAATACTTGAAGTAACGTGCTCGACCCCAAGTTGGGTCACGTCACACAAACTTTCTTCTTTTTACACAACGTATAACAACGAAATTAACACAGTACAATTGTGCTCACAAGCATACTGTGTACACAACTTTACTATGCATGTAATCCATTCTGAACATGTGATCTCTACTACGCACACAACCATTCTGGCATCACACGCCAATTCTATTTTCCTTGTGCACACAGTCTGCTTCCCTATGTGTACAACTGAATCCAGCCTCTTGTGCACACATAATATTTCCTTGTGCGCACGACCATTCTAAATTTTCCTCAGAGATTCATGACCATTAATATAAGGTTAACTTAACATGAATAACTAACAACAACTATCGTACTCATGCATGACTACAAATACTAAATATCAGCACCACACTTACATGTGCAAGAGACATTATACAAAATAACAAAATTTACTTATATGCAACAACATATAAGAATTAAACCCATATTAAACATAGATAATTAAGCACACAATAAATGAGATAAGCACATAAAGACACTTATATTTTATGAAAAGTCACCAACTGCGCACATAACTCATACGTTCCTCCCAACCATAGACTATGTTGCTCATATACATTCAACAACATGTCACCCCCGAGCTGGGGGTTAACTCCACTAAGGAAAAAGGGTTCCTGATGCCATGCTAAGATCCGATAATCAATATAATTGTTCAGTCCAAGGTGCTTGTTGATGCAACTAGTCTACACTCTCTCATTCCCCACATGCCTATCCCACCCAATAAAGTGCGCCCTTTCTCTACTCAACAATCCCTCGACTGACCCACTTCCCTTCTAGGGTTTCAACAACATGCCAGAAAAGAAGTCTCAAAGCCCTGAATCTAATACCCAGTGCACCAGGGAACAATTCTCAACAAAAATCTTACCTGGAGAGAATGCTCACGAGCCCAACAACCTGCCTCTTTGACAACACATCTCTTACCTAGAGAGAATGATCACGAGCCTGACAACCCACCTCTTTGAAAACAAGTCTCTGGCTACAATACATAAAACCCCTTTACAAGATTTTCTTTGCAGATAAGGTAATAGTTGTCTTTCCTCATTTGGTCCGACCCCTTTTTCCCTAAGAAATGAATGAATTTCCCCAAAAGGAATGAGTTCCCCAAAAATACACTAAGGCAAACAATATATATTGCATGCCTTAAACTGGACATTTGTCACCTTCAGAAATAGCTTTAGCCACTTGGTGACCTATTCCTATCCCTCAGGAACTTAGGATAAATAAATATCCATAATTGCACTTTTCGAAAATATTAATAAAATATTCACTTGGACCTAAGTCCCCCCTTTTTCCCTTTTTGGTGGAGTTAGCACCCCGACACTTTTCATCTGATCTGTCTATGCGTAGTGATGTGATATTATTAATAACTTGAGTGTGATTACATTTTACAAGGATATGCACACTAGCCTATTTGCGTCCCGACTCACCAGCCTCATAACCACACAAGCTCTTCGACCACAAATACATACATACATACATACATGCATATATATAAAACTCGGTTCGATGTGCACTTCCAGGTAATCCCCACACACTTACTCAAGTGCGCACAACACTGTGAAATGTGTGCACCCTTCCCTTGATGTGCAACTACGCACACTTACCAAGGTGTGCGCAACACTATGAAATGTGCACAACCTTTCTTTGATAACCATCCTCACGCACTACTTTGGTGTGCGCAAAACCAAAACTTGGTGCCAATGACTCACCAGCCTATATGTACATTTATATTTACAATTGGTACCAATGACTCACCGACCTATATGTATAATTACAAATGGGGTTCGGATTAGGGACATTACATTCTCCTCCCCCTTATTTATGCATTGTACTCATGTACATACAAAAACTTAAAAAATCTTCAAAAATATGTGGGTACTCTACTCGCATAGCATCCTCGCGTTCCCAAGTTGCATCCTCAGGACCGTACTAGGTACATTGGACCTTTACTAGCTCCATGGATTGATTCTAGAGCTGTTTGATTTTCCTATCCAATATGCAAACCGTTTGCACTCGAAAATAGCCTTTTGGCTCCACCTGAATCACATTCCAATCAATAATATGATTGACATCAGGTACATACTTTTTAAGCAATGATACATGTAAAAAATTATGAATACACAAGGATGCAGGCAATGCAAGCATATATGCGACATGACCAATCCTCTCTAGGATTTCAAATGGCCCACAGTAGCGTGCTGCCAACTTAGAACAATTTCCCAACTTCAGGGAATTGCGTCTGGATTTTACTTTCAAGAACACATGGTCACCCACTTTAAACTCTCTATGGGTTATACCTTTATCCACATATCTTTTCTACCTATTTTGGACAGCCTTTAAATTCAGCCTTATCTTTACCATCTTCTCTTTCATTTCCCTAAGAAAATCTGGCCCAACCACTGCGTAGTCAGCTGGGTTGTCCCAACTCACTGGTGTGTTGCACTTTCTACCATAAAGTGCCTCAAATGGGCCCATCTTTAAATATTATTGATACCCATTGTTGTAAGCAAACTCTACCAAGTGGAGGTAGTCTTCCCATTTTGATGGTTTATCCATCACATACATCCTGAGCATATCTTCAATCTCCCGATTTACCCTCCATGTTTGTCCATCTGTCTCAGGGTGATATGTTGTGATAAAGTTCATGTTTGTTCCAAATCCTTTGAATATCCATTTCCAAAAGTTTGATGTGAACTTGGAACCTGTGTCAGACACAATTGTCTTAGGTACACCGCGCAACTTAGCAATTTATCGCATGCATATTTCAACAATGTTGGATTCCTTATGTGTTGACTTCACTGGAATAAAATGGGCAGCTTTATAAACTTGTCCGCTACTACCATAATATAATCATGTTGCTTAAAAGTCCTAGGAAGCTTAGTAATGAAATCCATGGTTACAACTTCCCATTTCCACTCATAAATGGGCAAAGACTGTAGCAAACCAATTGGATGTCTATGTTCAACCTTGACCTTTTGACATTTAAGGAATCTAGAAATAAAATCAACAACCTCCTTTTTCATGTCTAGCCAATAATATTTATTTTGACAGCTGCAATTGTCTTCTGGTAGCCTAAATGTCCTGCATAAGGAACTTTATGCATCTCTAACAATAACATATTTTTAAACTCCTGAACATTTGGCACATAAATTCCGCACCTATACATGAGGATTCCATCCTCTTTTAGCTCATAACCTTCCAATTTCTGTTGCGACATACCTTGCTGTAAATTCTCTTTATGTCCACATAGCGCTGATTTGATTTGGAAATCTCTAAAATTATGTAACAAAAATATAATTTGTACATACTAATGGCTATAACATGCATCTCATGCACCCTCCTACTGAGTGCATCAACCACCTTCTCTTTTCCTCTGATATGATTTATGTCAAAGTCATACTCATTGAGGAATTCTAACAACCTACTTTGTTTGGAATTTAAACTTGGTTGTCCAAACAAATAATTCATACCACTATGGTTTGTTCTCAGCTCAAATATTTTACCCATGAGATAATGCTGCCACATCTTCAAGGCATGCACTATGGCTGCCAATTCTAAATCATGAGTAACATAGATCCTTTCGTGCTCTTTTAACTTTATTGATTCGTAGCATATCACATATCCATTTTGAATGAGGAATCCATCGAGCCCTTCCTTGCATGCATCCGTGCACACAATGAAGTTTTCATATGAATCAACAATTCTCAAAATTGGCGCACTTGTCAACAAAATCTTCAAGTGTCGAAAACTCCTTGCACAATCCAGAGTCCATTCAAATCACACACCTTTCTTTTGCAAGGATGTGATTGGATGCACAATCTTTGAGAAGCCTTCAAAAAACCTTCTGTAATAAAATGAAAGTCCCATGAAGGACCTCACCTATGTGACATTTCTTGGTGTCGACCATTCCTCAATGGATTTTATCTTTTCCATATCCACAACTATTCCTTCCTTGGAAATGATATGACCCAAATAATGAATCTATCGCTGGTAGAATGAGAACTTGCTCAACTTTGCATACAATTGATGTTCTCTCAAAACTTACAACACCATCCTCAAGTGTTGCTCGTTCTCTTCTTCATACTTTGAGTAAATAAGTATGTCATCCAGAAATACAATGCCAAACTTATCTAAGTAATTTATGAAAAATCCATTCATTAAACACATGAAGACAACTGGTGCATTTGACAACCCGAATGGCACCACTATGAAATCGTAATGTCCGTACCTCATTCTGAAGGCAGTCTTTCTAATGCATTCTTATTTAATTCCCACTTGGTGATATCCATATCTGAGATCAATCTTTGAAAATATTTGTGTTTCCCTCAGCTGATCGAAGAGGTCATCTATCCTTGGCAAAGGATACTTGTTCTTTATTGTTACTTTTTTCAACTACATGAAATCGATACAAAGCCTCAATGTACCATCCTTCTTCTTCATGAAAAATACTGGGACACCCCAAGGTGACACACTTGGGTGTATACACCCCTTCTTCAAAAGCTCTTCAAGTTACATTTGCAATTCCTTTAGCTTTGGCACACTCATCCTATAAGGAGTCTTGGATACGAGTGTTGCTCCAGGCATCAGATTTATAAAGAAATCAATATCTCTTTTCATTGGCAACCCTGATATCTCTTTAAAGACATCCTCAAATTCTTTCAGTACTTCACAGTCTTCAACATTTGACACTTTATCCTTAGGTGCCTCCCACATGTGCGCTGCAAACACTTGAAATCTTTTCATGTAGCTTTTCTTCAATTGTATGGCTGAAACTTCTCTGGTAGTTACAACTCTTGGAATTCCTTGAACTATTCTTAAGTTTCCTGCCTCATCCAAGCAAGTAAATAACTTATTTTAACAGTCTATAATGGAATGATGTTGGTCCAACCAATCCATACCAATGAGGCAATAATAAGATCCCAAAGGTATGATATTCAACTCAGCTTTTATGCGCAGTCCATTCATTTCCATTGGACATGCCTTAACCATCTCATTAATTTTCCTTTTTTCCCATGTAGCTAATTGGACCAACCAAGGTTTTCCAAGCTTGCTTCTTGGCAATTAGAATCTTTCCACCATCTTAGGATCTAGGTAACTATTACTAGCTTCTGAATCATTTAAAATATCAATGTGTTAGTCATTAATCATTAATCTTACCTTCCACTTTAATCATGTGCAACTGGAACTCAACTTGCTTATTATACAGGGCTACATAAATCCTTGGTACATTTCTGCCCATGTCTTCAACTTTCGCATCTTTCTGTACATTGTGCACAATCCTCACTTTTTCACCTTTTTGAGGGCAATCTTTGTGTATATGATCTCCGCCACAACCCAACATTGAATAGGTTTTTTCCTCACTTTCTCTGTCATTCTGGGCTCCTTGAGAGTTGGTTATCCTTGCGCAATATTTTTGAAAAATGGTTAATTAGTCCCCTTCTTCCTCTGTTCCACCTTGCTTTTCATCTTTTCTTCCCAAGCCTTTTGGAAATTTGGTCTTCCCCTTTGTTGATCATAAAGACATTTAGCGCACCTTATGGTTTCCTCGAATGTCTTGGGGTCATCATATTGTATCTTGTCACTGATAAATGAGGGAAGTCCACTCATGTGCCTTTGAATTTTAACTTTCTCATCCTTGATGAGTGTGACATATTTTAGCCATCTCTAAGAATCTTCTTTCATACTCATCCATTATCATACTCCCAAGCTCGAGTTCAAAGAAATCCTTCATTTTCTTATCATAGTATCTCTTGCTTAAGTATTTCTTTTGAAAATACCTCTTGAACTCCCTCCAAATAACCTTCTTTTCATCAATGTGTTGCACTTTCATGAACTAATCCCACAATATTAATACTTTTCCTTTTAGCTGATAGATAATAATTCTCCCTTCTGCATGCGCAGAATAATTATGCAACTGAAAATACTTCCCCATACCCAACAACCAAGTCTTTGCATATTCATCCTTTTTGTGATCACCGTCAAAGGTAGGAGGCTTGATCTTATTCATTTTTCCCTGTAGCTCATCCACCTCAATACTAAATGAATGCTTTGGTGAGTGGTGGTGATGCCTTTCAACACTTCTTGTTTCTCTTCTCTTCTCATCATGAGACTAGCGACTTCTTGACCTACTTGAATCTGTCTCCTTATCCATTTTCTTTTCTATTATATCCAATATTTGCATCAACTTGATATTGAATTCATCTTGTTACTCCTTGGATTTCATAAGCCTTTCATTATTAGATTTTTAGCTTTGGACATATTTTTGCAGTCCCTTTATGGTTTCTACCAATTTTATGTGCTCCTCCTTGGATTTTGTACCATCAACACCCAAACCGACATACAAATCCTCGAATTCATCATCATGGCTATAAGCTCTCTGCGCATCTTCCATGCCTTTTGAATTTCTGCATTGATTCTGTCCTGCTCTAATCGTTGTTAATTTTGCAAGATGTGCAGATAATAAGATTTGTTAGACGAATTCATGTAACAACTTCATGAAAACTCTGCACTATTTTTCCAGAATCCTTTCTTCTGATTTTTTGGGTTAATATTTGGACCCTTTTTCCAAAACTTTCCCAACGAATTCTCCCTTGCGAAATCCTGAGTCTTGCGCAACATATCATGGTCATTTGGATTTCATCCAAATATCCTTTTACTCTTTCTTACTTTCTTCTGAGGTCCATGCATGCACTGGTATTCAAAATGTACTAATGTGCGATGTCAATATTGAACATATACACCACATATCAGTATTACAAACGCACCACCAATTTTTCTCTACGTAGCCCCAAATTTTTAGTGCACACACCACACCTCATTGTTTCCTGCGTAGTTCTGGTGCTGCACCCCGCAATGTCCAAAATTTAGTGTGCACACTTGTGCATTCATATTTTATGTGCATCATGGCTGCGTTGTAATTCCAAATTCAGATACTTACCAGTCCGAATTTTTCCTTAAGTAAATACTTGGCCCATGCAGGCTCACTATTGAAACCGAAGCTTTGATACCAATCTGTAACGTCCCCATTACCAAATTTCTTTGATACCATAATGTAACATCCCCATTACTAAGTTTCTCTGATACCAATCTGTAATGTCCTTGTTACCAAACTGCTCTGATACCATAATGTAACATCCCCATTACCAAACTGCTCTGATACCAAATTGTGACATTACCCAACTTACTACTGAGGAATGCTACTCCAAAATATAGTGCACATATTCTACTCTATAACATTAGTCTGCGCAAAAATACTTGAAGTAACGCGCTCGACCCCAAGCTGGGTCGCGCCACACAAACTAATTTCCTCTTTTTACACAACTTATAACAATGGAAGTAACACAATACAACTGCGCGCACAAGAATACTGTGCACACAAGTTTACTGTGCATGTAATCCATTTTGAACATGTGATCTCTACTATGCGCACAACCATTCTGACGTCACAAACCAATTTTGTTTTCCTTGTGCGCGCAAACTGCTTCCCTGAGCGCACAAGCGAATCCAACTTCTTGTGCACATAGAGTATTTCCTTGCGTGCACGACCATTCTAACTTTACCTCAGAGACTCATGACCATTATTATAAGGATAGATTAATAGGAATAACTAACAACAACTGTCATACTCATGAACGACTACAAATATTGAATATCAAAACCACACTTACATGTGAAAGTAACATTATACAAAATAACAACAATTACTTCTATGCAACAACATACAAGAATTAAACCCATATTGAACATAGATAATTAAGCACACAGTAAATAAGAAAAGTACATAAAGACACTTATCTTTTATGAAAAGTCACCAACTGTGTGGAGAACTCAGACGTTCCTCCCAACCATAGACTAGGTTGCTCATATACTTTCAGCAACACGTCACCCCCAAGTTGGGGCTTAACTCCACTAGGGAAAAATGGTTCCTAATGCCATGCTAAGGTTTGATAATCAACATAATTGTTCAGTCCAAGGTGCCCGCTGCTGCAACTAGTCTACAATCTCTCATTCCCCACATGTCTGTCCCACCCAAGGAAGTGTGCCCCTTCTCTTCTCAATAGTCCCTCAGCTACCCCACTTCCCTTCCAGGGATTCAACAACAGGCCAAACATGAAGTCTCAGAGCTCTGCAACCAATGCCCAGTGCACCAAAGAACAATTCCCAACAAAACTCTCACTTGGAGAGAATGTTCACGGGCTTGACAACCCACCTCTTCGACAAGAGGTCTCTCACCTGGAGAGAATGCTCACGGGCCTGACAACCTGCCTCTTTGACAACAAGTCTCTGGTTACAATATAGAAAATCACTTTACAAGATTTGCTTAGTGGATAAGGTAATAATTCTCTTTCCTCTTAGAAATCTAGTAATGCTTAGAGGGAAAAAATTTCAGAATTATCTCTCACAAAGGTGAGAAGTTGTGATGATAAAATGAAATTTGAGGGTGGCCTTTTTATATGAGGCTACCCTAATAAAAAAATTCCACATAATTTTTTAACAAGATAAAGTAATTGGGGCCAACCCCTTAATTTTCCTCTAACAATATGCCAAAATACAAAAATACAAAATAGAACCCTAAAACGTGTGACATCATGTGCTATAAGGGTGACTTCATGTTAGGAGAGGGTGACGTCATGCTAGGAGAGGGTGAGGTCACGCCTCCAAAGGAAAACATTGGGCCTCCAAAGGACAAGTGGCATGATCCAAAGGAGAATGAGTGTAAGGTGATGTGTCTCCTCACCCAAATCCATGCCTATCATCTCTGGTACCCATCCATCCATCAAAACCCTAGCCAAATATATGATGTCAAGGGATAGGAGGTGACATAAAGATACTCCCAAGGCCATGTCCAAGGCTGAGAGGACTACAATCTCATCTCCAAGTGATGTCCACATTCCTTCTACTACAATGTCCTGTATCCTCTGTGCACCAAATCCCTAGGGTACACTACCTAGCCCGTGGGCCTTCTGGCCCATATGTGTGGCATAATGAATAGAACTGCTCAAACCAAGCCCATATGTCCATCATCCAAGGCCCTAAGAATGTGAGAGTCACTGGATGATCCACTTCTCTCCATAAAACATTCCAAAGTCTTGCAATAAAGGCACAACGTCTTGGGTATAAGCCCATGACGTCCCTCAAGAACCATGTCAGGGGCATTCAAAACAAGTCAAAGTATAAAATATGGTTAGCCAAAGTTCATAAGAAACATTATTCCTTAAGACATACAAAGTAAGTTGCAATTTAAGATATAGGCCATGTAAGATAATTCACCTCAGTATCCCCTTCAATCATCACACACTCTTTGACCCCATGTGAGTTATCAAGTTTAAGTACGAGAGGGTATTCATCCAACCCTATTAGGTGTGCCACATAGACAAGAAATAAAATAACCTATGTAGAGGGATACGTCCTGAGAGTGACAAGGGAAAGCAAAAACCCACTAAGAGTAATTGCGAAAATGATATGGTTCAGGGCTTACTTCATGGCTTATGGCGTTATGAATCCATCTCTATGAGCGCCTTTATGGAGGGTGCACTTGCTCTTGAGTTACCCAATATTTGAGTGCCACCGTTTTCCAAACCCATTTATTAGCCATCTTTACAATCCCTATTTTTTATATTATATTTTCTAGTCCCCTTTAAAAGGTTTCAAGATTTAACATCACTTTTTCTTTGGGACTGGGGCGAGCATTGAGTGAGTAGAGATCAAGTTGGACCGGATTTTGGTGGTCTTGATTTTCTATGTTCACTTTCTTTTCTAACATCATTTTCTTATCCTTTTATAGTAGCTGTAGAACAACCTCTGGGCCTTTAACCCCTCTTCTCATGAGAGAATGGACCATAGTTAAAGTTTAGTACAATATGAGGGGATCCCAGATGGAAAATGTCAAGTATGATTGGGAGTGGAACGTTACCCTTGGGAGGTCCCCCCAGTATTACCCCTTTTCCATGGGGAGGTGACAATACAAGACTAGGGCACAAAATCTGACCACCAATGTGAAACAAGGCAACTGACACAATTTCCCAAACCAGTGATCCATTATACAACTTCAATTAAAGTTCCTCATCCACATGCCTAACAAATTAAGTACAACACTTTGCATGAAAGAAGGACTAACATACCTTATGGTGACAATAACTTACCATCTCCCATACTCTGGGTTGCTTGAATATGATGAGCCTTGGTTGATCCAACTGGGAGGGAAATGAGGGGGGTTGTTGGGATGCCATCTGTGGACATGTTGATAATCATCATCGTGGTGTAGATCACATTCTCCATTGTGGGCCTTGAGACATGATCTCCTCTTGTTACCCCTAGGCATAGGGGGGTAACAAACACCAAACACATGTACAACTACATGTACATGGTTTATTGGGTTGCACAACATGGGAGTACTTGATTTGGATTATTTTTGGCACGAAATGAGAGCGGAGATATAATAAATAAATGTACATAGATTTCCAATAATATAACATAAATATATTAGATATGCAACCATAAACTCAAAGATACAGTAATCACAATTTCTACTAATGAGCGAAATGTACAAAACTGTAGAAATATAGAGTGAAAGACTAACTAGAATGGTGGAATCTTATCTCTGAGAAGAGATGTGACGGATACTTGCATTCACAAGAAGATGATTTTTACAATGAGGCTCCAAAGACATTTTTAACATAAGGAAAATCCAAAACCCTAACCCCGGGAGATGAAAAGGAAAAAGGTTTGCGGGCCCCGATGGGGGTAGTTGATACGTCAACTTCTCGGGGGCGTAACTTTTGCATATGATCTTTGTTTGGGGCGCTCGATACACCATTGGAAAGATCTAACTGAGAAACACAAATTTCAAATGGGCAATGCTAGTGGATTTAGTGGTCTCTTGGGCCACAAATCCCCAAAAAACGTCGTTTAGGGCCTCAAAATGGCCTCGGAAGTTTGGGACTTGAAAAACTGTCGAAAAATGCCAAGGTGGAAAACTGTTTTTCGAGCCAGTGGAATAGGTGGTTGGCCACCGATATCCACTTGGATAAATCCTCCCTCCTTAGGAAGCAATGGTCTCCATTGTGTTGATTTCCCGCGAAAGAGGGGGAAGCGTTTGTTGAATTTGAATCTTGGCGAGGTGCTTGCCTTGCTGGAAAAGTTGTGTTGCTTAGCTTGTTGAAGGCTGCCATGAACTTGTGGATGGAAGGGTTGGACCTTTTTAACCAGTCTGGTTGCATGAGATGACTGTGTACAAAAAGAATCGTTGGGCTTTGTTGCAATCTTGTTGATCTGCTTCTGTTGAATAAAAGGTGCTTATACCTAGGTTGAAGTGGTTGTAGTTTCTTTCTGTTCACCTTTTGAACAGATTGTGAAGAAGCTTAATTTTGTAGTATGAGATACTACCTTGCGCACTGTTTAGGTGGGACAATAGTTGGAACTACCTCTTTTATTTTGTAGAGATGACCCTCCAGAGTAATAATGGCACTATGAGGTCGAGACTCATAAACGACATGTCACTTCCACATATATGGCTTGCCCAAGAAAACATCAGAGAAATCCAGCGGGGCAACATCACATAATACCTCATCCTTGAAGGGATGGATGACGTATGACAATCGACACTGCTAGATAACACGAAGATCTCGTCCTTGGCAAAGCCACCCGATGTTGTATGGTTGTGGGTGTGGTGTTGTCGATAATCCCAACTGTTTGACGATCTCTGTTGAGATGAGGTTCTTCTAGCTTCCGCTATCAAAAATGAAATGAAATGGGGTCCCCTTCACCCACATATGTGAATGGAAGAGGTGCTCCCCCTCTTCAAGATCTACTGGTTCTTCTGGTTGAATTGTTGCGGTCGCGACAATAGCAGTGGGGTCTGTGTTGATGCTCTGTCTTCTACCAGTATTTTTTGAATCATATTCCAAGTCTAGATTCATCTCTTTTTCTTTGATCTCGGTACTAATGATTGTTTTTAGCAACATTCATCAGTGTTGTGCCGGGGGATTTTGTGGAAATCACACCACTTTCCAGTGTCCTTCTTTGCCTTTTCGTTGCCCTTCTTTTCCTGTGGCTTGGATGGTTTTTCGAGAGGTTGTTTGTTAGGTTCTTCTTTATCACACTTTGGTTGTTGTGGATTTGCAGACCCGAACTCCCATTTGTTCTGGTGCCTAAATTTCTGCTTGATTTTGACAACACATCGATAGGAAACTCCCAATGATGACATGTCTGGGAAATCCATTTCGGTTTGGATGTACCTATGTAAAGCCCCGTGGTATTTCAGAACCAGATGCCTCTGAGAGTCTTTGATACCCAACTTGGTGTGCAAGGTATGGAAGGCATTGGTGAACTCTGACACTTCTTGGCCCCTCTCTTGACACAGCGTGGTCCATCTCATGTATTGGTCGTCATAATTACCAACAGGGTAATATTATTCCTTGACCGCATCCACAAAAAATGCCAAGTGGGATCGACCCCATATATTCCAGACTTCTCTATGGAAATTTTCTCCCAGTAATTTTCCCACCAAAGTTTGACATGGGGGAGAGCCTTAAGGAGTGTGAAGGTGATCTTTTCCCTATTAGAGAATTTGTGAACAAAGAAATAACCTTCTAGCAGATTTAACCATTTTTCTAAGGAATCCACATCTATATGCCCTTCAAATATAGGAATATAAAAATTAACTTGTATCTTGAAAGGCAAGGTGCCTCCAAAGTGGCCACTTGATGAAGACATGCCTGTTGTTATTGGTAGGCATTGAAGGACGTGGGAAAAATTATCCATCATTTTGTCCCTCTGTCACGTGAGAGCTTTCTCGAGCAAAAGATTAATAGAATCTTTTGCTCTGTCGTTTTTATTTTCTTCTGCCATGGAGGATTTCTTGGGCGTGCGAGAGAGATTGTATTCAAGAGAGATAAGCTCGAGACCCAGCTTGCTATACTCGGACCTCGTCGAGGACATGCACTGAAAAACGATCAAGAGCAACCTCTGATACCACTGATCCAGATTATTTTCGACACGAAATGAGAGTGGAGATATAATAAATAAATGTATAGAGATGTATCAGATATCCAATAATATAACATAAATATATCAGAGATGCAACCATAAACATAGAGATACAGTAATACATAATTTCTATTAATGAGAGAAATGTACAAAACTGTAGAAATACAGAGTGAAAGACTCTCTAGAATGGTGGTAGCTTATCTTTGAGAAGAGATGTGACAACTACTCACATTCACAAGAAGATGATTTTTACAATGAGGTTCCAAAGGCCTTTTTAACATAAGTAAAATCCAAAACCCTAGCTCCGGAAGATGAAAAGCCAAAAGGTTTGCGGGCCTCGATGGGGGTAGTTGATACGTCAACTTCCTGAGGGCGTAACGTTTGCATAAGATCTCCATTTGGGGCGCTCGATACACCGTTGGAAAGGTCTAACCGAGAAGAATGAATCTCGACTAGCCCAAGATAGTGTTTTGAATAGCCGCCTGGGCCTCAAATCCCCAAAAAACGTCATTTAGGCTCTCAAAACAGCTCCAGAAGTTTGGGACCCGAAAAACTGTCGAAAAACTGGCATGGTGGAAAACTATTTTTCGAGCCAGTGGAATAGGTGGGTGGCCATTGATATCCACTTAGATCAATCCTCCCTCCTTAGGAATAAATAGTCTCCATTGCGTTGATTTCCCAGGGGAGAGGGGGGAGCGTTTGTTGAATCTGAATCTTGGTGAGCTGCTTGCCTTGCTGGAGAAGTTGTGTTGCTTAGCTTGTTGAAGGATGTTACGAACTTGTGGTTGGAAGGGTTGGAGCTTTTTAACCAGTCTGGTTACATGAGATGAATATGTACAAAAATAATCGTTGGGATTTGTTGCAATCTTGTTGATATGCTTCTGTTGGATAAAAGGTGCTTGTATCGAGGCTGCAGTGGTTGCAGTGTCCTTCTATGCACCTTTTGAACAGATTGTGAAGAAGTTGAATTTTGTAGTATGATATACTACCTTGCGGAATTGTTTAGGTGGGACAATAGTTGGAACTACCTCTGGTATTCTATAGAGATGACCCTCCAGAGTAACAATGACACTACGGGGTCGAGACTCATAAACGACATGGCACTTTCACATATATGGCTATCCCAAGAGAAAATTACAGAAATACAGCGGGGCAACATCACATAATACCTCATCCTTGAAGGGATAGATGTCATATGACAATCGACACTACTTTCTAACACGAAGATCTCGTCCCTGGTGAAGCCACCCGATGTTGTATGGTTGCAGGTGTGGTTTTGTTGATAATCCCAACTGTTTGGTGATCTCTGCTGAGATGAGGTTATTCTATTTTCTGCTATCAATAATGAAATGAAACAAGGTCCCCTTCACCCACATCCGTGAATGGAAGAGGTTCTCCCCTCTTCAAGATCTGTTGGTTCTTTTGGTTGAATTGTTGCGGTCATGACAATAGCAGTGGGGTCTGCGTCGATGATCTGTCTTCTACCAGTATTTTCTAAATCAGATTCTAAATATGGATTCATCTCTTTTTCTTTGATCTCAGCTACTAATGATTGTTTTGAGTGACAATCATCGGTGGTGTGCCAGGGAGATTTTGTGGAAATCACACCACTTTCCAGTGTCCTTCTTTATCTTTCCGTTACCCTTATTTTCCTGTGGCTTGGATGGTTTTTCGGGAGGTTGTTTGTTAGGGCCATCTTTATCATGCTTTGGTTGTTGCGGATTTGTAGACCCGAACTCCCGTTTGTTCTGGTGCCTAAATTTTTTCTCGATTTTGACAGCATATCAATAGGAAACTCCTAGTGATGAGATGTCTAGGAAATCCATTTCAGTTTGGATGTACCTATGCAGAGCCCCACGGTATTTTTGAACCAGATGCCTCTCAGAGTCTTTGATACCCAACTTGGTGTGCAAGGTATGGAAGGTATTGGTGAACTCCGACACTGCTTGGCCCCTCTCTTGACGCAACATGGTCCATCTCATGTATTGGTCATCATAATTACCAACATCGTAATATTGTTCCTTGACCGCATCCACAAAAAAATTCCAGGTGTGATCAACCCCATATATTCCAGACTCCTCTATGGAACTTTTCTCCCAATAAGTTTCCCACCAATGTTTGACATGGGGGAGAGCCTTAAGGAGTGTGAAGGTGATATTTTCCCTGTTGGAGAAATTGTGAACAAAGAAATAACCTTCTAGCAGATTTAACCATTTTTCTAAGGCATCCACATCTATCTGCCCTTCAAATACAAAAATATAAAAATTAACTTGTACCTTGAAAGGTGAGGTGCCTCCAAAGTGGCCACTTGATGAAGAAGCACCTATTGTTATCGGTGGGCGTTGAAGGATGTGGAAACAATTCTCCATCATTTCGTCCCTCTGTCCAGTGAGAGCTTGCTCAAGCAACATATTAATAGAATATTATGCTCCGTTGTTTTTCTTTTCTTCTGCCATGGAGGGTTTCTTGGGAATGCGAGAGCGATTTTATTCAAGAGAGACAAGATCGAGAACCAAATTTCTATACTCGGACCTTGTTGGGGACATGCACTAAAAAATAATCAAGAACAACCTGCTCTGATACCACTGATCCTTATTATTTTCGGCACGAAATGAGAGCGATGATATAATAAAGAAATGTATAGAGATGTCTCAGATATCCAATAATATAACATAAATATATCAGAGATGCAAACATAAACACATAGATACAATAATACACAATTTCTATTAATGAGCGAAATGTACAAAACTATAGAAATAAAGAGTGAAAGACTCGCTAGAATGGTGGCAACTTATCTCTAAGAAGAGATGTGACGGCTACTCGCATTCCCAAGAATATGATTTTTACAATGAGGGTCCAAATGCATTTTTAACATAAGGAAAATCCAAAACCCTAACCCTGGAAGATGAAAATCCAAAAGGTTTGCGGGCCTCGATGGGGGTAGTGGATACGTCAACTTCCCAGGGGTGTAACTTTTCATACGATCTTCATTTGGGGCACTTGATACGCCATTGGAAAGATATAACCAAGAAGAACAACTTTCAAATTGCCTAGGCTAGTGCCTTAGGTAGTCTCCTAGACCCCAAATCCCCAAAAAACGTCGTTTAGGGCCTCAAAACGACCCAGAAGTTTGGGACCCGAAAAACTGCCAAGGTGGAAAACTGTTTTTCGAGCCAGTGGAATAGGTTGGTGGCCACCAATATCCATCTGGATCAGTACTACTTTTAATTAGTCTAAATAATAAGTAATCATATGTGTAGAGAAATCATGAAATTTCTCTTGATTAGTTTCATTTTACTTAGTATAATACATGGTTTATGTTGTCTTGTTTGATTGTTTTATGAAAAATTCATAGGAATAGGAACATCTTTGAAGAGAACAATCAACACTAAGAAAACCCCTATATAGTTATGGTGATGGAAAGTAAAGCATGTAAATTATTTATACACTATTAAGGATTACTTTGTTTTTTATGGTTTGCATTGGTTGAAGATAGGAATCACAACCGATTAATTGAAAAAGGCAAATAGGCCCTAAAAGGAAAAGGTGATTAGTATTTTGAATAAGAGTAAACTTACATAAGGGTTTAGGAATTTTAGTCATATCTTCTTGTCCAATTGAAAGACATTGAGGGACTATTTATCTAACTTCTTTTTCAACCATATCCAAATTTCTTTCTTTAAGGTTTTCCTTATCATTCTTTGAACCTCTTCAATCTTCTAAGGTTTTCTTAATAAATTATTTTCTATTTCTACAATAGTCATTATTGGAAACAAATCTTTATCTTAAGAAGCCATTCTCTTAGGTTTTATTTTCTTCTTGGATTTCGGTAAAAAATCTAACCTTTCTTTCATGACTTTTGTCAAATATCTCTTCTGCATAGGAATCTTCTCTAGGGATTCAATCATGTTCATCATTTCTATGGTCTCATCCATATCTCCCTCATCTTCATAATCATGTCATATTTCTATAGGTTTATTTTCCTTGAACCCATATTGAATTTTCAACGAAATATCCTCCTCTACAAATTCTCTTCTTGTCCACTTCTTTAATCTTCAAATTAGGCAACATATCATATCTTCTTTTAGAGATATTCAAATCTTCAGATTACTCTTTGTGACTAAAAATATCTTGGTAATTATTGCTAATTACCACACACCATTTTGTCTACAACAAAACACTCTTTACCAACAATATCTAATCACTAGATACCACTTTCACAAAGGCTAGACTCTCTTACTCAATCTCCCAATATATCACATCTAATTTGATTTCGATCATTTTATCCAAAGATAAATGTTGTTAATCCTATTGATAGTTTAACCAATAATGTATTCAATGTTTTCAATTGTTATGGATCCCACAACAAAATATAGTTAATATGTACATTTGTTGACAAGGGTGATAAGCCAGATGTCATATGGGTGATAAGCCATACATCCTCTTAATGCCTCACATGTCATCTTAAGATTGAGATTTGTTATGGGTAATACCATGTGTTGTCCTTTAATAGGTTGACTAGATGTAGTGCAACGAAGGGTTTAAAGTTTCTTCCCTAGTGGGGTCTTAGGATGAGTCAAAATTTCCCTAGTTGTATTGCTAGTTGGAGCCTTTGTAGTGGGTCCCAATTATTGTAATTGAGCATTAGGTGGGACCATCCTAGTGGCGAGTCAAGGTAAACCCAAGAATTATTGGGCTCTTAATAAATGTGGCAATGCCACTCAGCCTCGAGCGTAACCACCCCAATAGAGATTTAGGGTATCTTCTTCGAACCCCTGACACAAAGGATAGTGTTGTTGGGATATGAGGAGGATTTACCCAATGGTGATGTGGGGAAACTCCGCAAGTATCCGAGGACAAAGTAAGAAGGTTAAAAATTAACCTTTCACGAGTTTCTCGTTTAAACTTTGACATTGAATCATCTAGTTCAAGATAAGGGACTATTAGGAAATTTGACAATTGAGTTCATAGAAAATTTGATGCTCTACAAAACCCATGTCTTTTCTTTTTCAATGATACCTCTAGGAAGGAATTATCAATTTACCAATAATAATTTGTGCCAAGCTTAAAATCCTAATTAAAAAAAACAAAACTTGAAGCCACTAACTTCTAAACTAAAATCATGTATCATGGCTTAAAATCCTCGATTGCTCCCTCATCAATTTCTAGAGCACCCTAATAACAATTTTTTTTTATGAAAAGTAAGGCTTCTAACCTTTCTATCGACGATAATTTGTTAATAAACTATAACTTGTGAGAATGTTAATAAATATAATTTCCATATGATTATTGTTCAACAAATATGATTTGCATTGGAACTCCCATTAGAAAACCCTTAGCAACATAAAAAAATGAACTAATTATAATGGTTGAATTATGATTTCAACAAATATGACTTTCATTTGGAACCCCCTTTAACATAAAGAAATTAACTAATTATAATAGTTAAATTATGGTTTATTTTATCTAAATTATATTTTTATGGTTTTCAATTCATTATCACATGATTGCATATAAGTAAATTAAAAAATTATTAATACTATATATTGCAAATTTCAATATGCACAATAAATATTAAAAAAATAAAATTTACATTTAGGAATTATTAAAAAAATATTATTTAAGGTTGTAAATCAATATTATTTACAAAATATTAAAAAAAATAAAATTCACATTGAAGATTTAAAAAAAATTTATTATTTAATGTTATAAATTAGTTTTTTTTTT
>JZKD02S1596196.1:94977-108872 GCA_000966675.3 Picea glauca
CTTGGCTAGAGGAGAGTATCTGCCCGCTGCCCCTTGGAGAAACATCCACATTCCTCTCTACGAGGGTGGTCACACCCCTCTCTATGAGGGTATTCTAGCATGTCCCTAGAGTATCAAAAACTCAACACTTGGATAGAGGCCAACCTTGGAAAATTTCTCATTCCCCTTCTCTACGAAGGTCTCTTCTGTTTCTCCTTCTCTACGAAGGTCTACCTGTGGGATTGCTCATTCCTTCTCTACGAAGGTCTCTTCCTTCCCTATGAAGGTCTAGCTATGGGATCCAAAAAAAATCTCTTGTGGTCCAAAATATTTCAATGGTATAATACCATGCTACCCATCTGTTGGGCACCATCCATCTACTGGATAGCTTTCATCTTGATCAAAATATCTGGGCACCATCCATCTACTGGATAACTTTCATCTTGATCAAAATATCTGGGCACCATCCATCTACTAGATAGCTTTCATCTTGATCAAAATATCTGGGCACCATCCATCTGCTTTTCTAACTGCATCAAATCACGATCCTCTATTTCGAACTCGGAGACATAGCTCCCTCTTACACCAACTGTTAGTTTCTAATCATCATCCTTGAAGTTCTCTTCTGTAATATCATGGGTGCCTTCTTGAGTTCGCATATTTTTTTCTTTCTATCTTCATACTGGATCAACCTGCTCCCTCTGCATCTATAAGAACGGTACCGGAGCAACCTATAGTTACCTGCATCTCATCCACTATATCTGAGTATCCATCTTTTTCTTCATCTTGAATATTTCTGCTTTTCATCTTCAGGAGCCTCCTGCTCCTATATAAATACTGGATATTGTCTGGTCTTTACTGACTGTCAGCATATCATACGTCCTTCTCGTGTTGTCTAACTTCTGCAAGTCACGGCATAAGTTCTTTCTTCCGAGACTTGTAAACTTACTCACAATATGTTTTCTTTGTCATTCTCATGAGTGATCATACATGATATAAATATTTTATCTCTTTCTTCATCCTCTTCTTTGATACTTCCTTCATAAGTCTGTATAGAAACTGAAATAAAACGAGGTTAACTAACATTCTCATAAAAAAAACTAACTTGTAATGAGAAGGTATTAAAGTAAACAAGATAATAAAACTAAACACGAATACTTATATTTTGTTTTTGTGTGGGGAGGCTCTACAGACTTCACCATTTGCTTTCTTTCTTCAGATCAACTATCTTCAACTTAAAGTACATAATCCTTAATTTCTGCTAAGGCTTTCTTTGAGGGAGGATATTCCTCTTCCTCTACCACATGTGCTTGATACTTTCTTTTCGCTTTTCCTTGAGGACAATCATAAGAAAAGTGTCCCAACTTTTGACAGTTGTAGCATCTGATCTTTGAAACATCTTTCTTCTTGTTTGGAACTCTTACAGAGTTAGCTTCTTTATTGTTCTTACAGAAGGAACTTCTTTTGTTCTTTTGAGCTGTAAGAACTTCCTCTTCATCGACAATTAATCTCTTTTGTTGGTTTGCAAGTCTAGATTCTTCGTGTGTGCAATCTGCCCATAACTTATCAAACTTGGGTAACTTGCTTCTTGCAAACACTCCTTGTACAAAAGGAATCCAAAAATTTGGAAACCCATTTAGGGTTGTGGTTACAAGTTCTTTGTCACTAATGACATCTCCAACAGCTACAAGCTGATCTCTGATTTGAGAAACTCTGGCTAATGTCTTTGCTTTCATATAACCTGCTGAGTGCTTCATACATTTGCCTTGTTGTTTGTAGTTTGGATATATGAGGGATCAAGTGATCCTTTACTGAATCTGACACGATTCTCTTTGCTTTCTTTTCATTCTTCTTATGCTTGGTCTTTTGATCTTCTTCCTCTGGTTCTAGTACACCCACTGTAACATGTTCTAGGAGATCATTCTTGTCTAGAATCATCTGCAACCTATACTTCCAAGATATGAAGTTTCTAGATCCTTCCAGCATGTCTTCTACCCTCATGCTGGTAGCCATTCTTTCTTGTAGAAGAAACCCTAGCCCTTCGGGCTATAGAAATAATAAAAAATCAAATTACTTGGATCTGAAAACTGAACTCACCAAAAGATGCGTTGGACTGAGGCGAGTGGCATGGTGTGCTTAGATTTAAGAAAATCCAACTTTTACCCCTCCAAACTTAATCTGCGGATTTTTGGACTGGTGCTTCTGGTTTTCTGGTGCTTCTAGTTTTCTGGTACTCTGGTACTTCTGGTTTTCTGGTACTTTGTGAAAACTAGGGTTTCACTTTCTGGGAGATCTAGCCATTGAAAAAGTGCGTTGAGAATGCCAAAATGTTCCTTGAGGTAGGGCACACCTTTCTAGATGCTTTTGAGGTTGAAAACATTCTTTAATAAAAATCCCTAATTTTCATGTACGGCAACAATGATGTTTTTCTTTTTCCTGTGAAAGATGCTATCTTCAGCTTAGCTCTGATAACATGTTAAAGTTTCTGCTATTATTAGGTTACTTTCAATTTACTAGATAACAATAGCATATATAGGATCACTGAGAGAAACACAATCACAAGAGTACACAAGCATTTATCCTGGGAAACCCTCAAGGGGACGAAAACCCAACACAACTTCCTTAATATAGATAGCCAATACAATGCCAAGACAATGAACCAAACAACACATAAATTCCTCTCCCAAGAATGCACCTCTCTCTCTCTCTTCCTTCTTCCGACAATTGGTAACTGCATCTTCCTTTAATACTTGTGCACTAGATGAGTGAGCTGAGTGTGTGTCCAAATGAGGTGTTGGCCTCTCTTATTTATACAATTTGGTAGGTGCTAAACAGGTGTCTTTTCACTGGCAGGGCTGACTTCTCATTCTAGGTGGTTATAACCACTTTAATATATTCTGGCTGGGCCGACTTCTCATTCTAGGTGGTTATAACCACTTTAATATACTCCGGGGCCGTCTTTTCATTTAGCCTATTACAATTAGGGTTTGACCATTCCGCAAAAGGGGATTTGGTCAATTACAATGCCTGACATGATCAATCCACAAAAGGGGATTGATCTAATCAATAATAAATATATTTTATATTTATCCACAAAAGGGGATAATAATATTCTTTGCAGTTACACAATATTTTAACACGAAGTACGTGAGACCAGCCAGACGCAAAAGCAATAAATGACTAGAGGATACGTGTTGGGCGCAGAGGGCCGAGTGCACTACAAAATCTCGAGTCAAAGGAAAAAGAATGGACCAACTTCCGGAGGCGGCCAAGACTCTGGAGGCCAAGGGCTCGAATGAGCCACGACGCTCCAAAACACAGGCCTAAAACCACCAAGTTGGGGAGGGTGATGGGACTGTGACTCCGTCCAGTCCATTACCATTAACGTTCCCACGAACAGAGGTGCTAGCACATTAAACCAAACCATAATCGAATGAATGCTGAGGGGCAACGTCCGAGGTGTTAAAGTCATGAGTTGATGGTGGAGGTTGAGTGTGCCTGAGCTAGCTTGAGGTGGCGGGAGACTAGGACATGTGTCCTCCTAGATGAATGTCCACCCATCATGTCCGTAATCACCCCATTTGAGACATTTTGTTTATTTAATATTAGTATTGTATAACAAATAACATTTTTTTTCCAAGGAAAAAAAAAACCTTAATTTTATTTCATTTGATGTGAACAAAATTACATTATGCATATACACTTTCAGAGAGTATTCCTGATCAATTGTTGTGTCTGGAGACTATTTTCTACTGATGTAGCTAAAAAATATCCATCCTGGACTGTTGAGATATAGAGTCGACTTGGGCTCTTCATAAAAAACTTCTTACATAGTGTTGTATATGCTATCTATTGTGTTCACAAAAAAAGGTTGATGTAGAATTACATTCTGCAGATATTCAGAGTGTATTCTTGATCAACTATTGTGTCTGGAGACTGTTTGCTATTGATGTAGCTCAAAAATATCCTTCATATCAAGGATTGTTGAGATATAGTGTCCACTTGGCTTTTCAATATTTACTTCATAAAAAACTTCTTACATAGTGTTGTATATGTTGTCTAATGTGTTCACAAAAAAGGCTGATGTAGATATTCTTGAATATGATCATTTAGTACTTCAGTTACTTTCCATTGGGCCAAAGCCAAATCAGTCCCTTATTTTGACCTCGTGTCTGCTTCCTTGTTTCTTTCCTTGTAAACATGTCGGCATGTGAGAGAATCAAAAGAGGTATGTAAGAATTTGATGTCTTCCACTATATTAGCAAGTCTAGTGTTTGTACATCTTTGTGTGCCTTTAATCAAGTTAATGACATTTATAGAATCTCCAAAAATAGTGAAAGATTGACAATTCTTTTCAATGGCGAATGCAATGAGTAGGTTGAGGCTCATCAACTCTGCATAAAAATAACATATAATATAAATGTGGATATTTTTTCATTTTTCTTAGGGTTGACTAACTAGTGTATGTGGAAAAAAAGAGGAGATTTTACAGTTATAAAAGTCATTCCAAAATGCTATAAGATAGGTATAAAGAGATAATAATATAGAATTGTAAATGGAAAAAGTAAAATAAGTAAATGAAATTGAAATAAATTGTGAAAATTAAATCTAACTTAAGGAGAAACTAGAAAAGAAAAAATTCAGAAAAATGTATATGGTGATTAATATTAAGTTAAGGAATTTGAATTATAGTTGAAATTACATAATGTAAAATCAATTTTCTAAATATTTCTAAAAAACACACATTTAAGAGAGCTTTTTGAGGAGATTATGAGTGTTAATGTGTGATTCATAATTAGCAAAAAAAAAATACTAAAACATTTTTTTTTGAATTTTGAAGAAAATATTTGAACATTTCTTTTTAAATTTTGAAGAAAATGTTTTAACACAAGTTTTGTAAATGTTTTTTTTGCTAATTGGAAAACGTTTTTATGGATATTTTAGCAGTATAAAAAAATGGTATGGCACACATGTATGCAATATACATAGATGCATTATGGTCAACAATTGGCCTTAGCTCCACTTTGCACCATTTTTATGGAAATGAAGCACGTATGCACTTTTTTTCCAAGAAAAAATTATCTCAAATTTATATGAAGTATAATTTTTTTTACATCAAAACAAAGTCAAGAACAGTCCCAAAATAGTCCAAAGATATGGAGAAGGGAGATTACAATAGAAATACTGTAATACTAGATTAGGTAGAAGGAATTGAGCACAGTGTAGGCTGAAATACTAAAAGGATGCTGCAAAGGAAATCTGACGGGAAATAAGCACAGATTAGGCTGAAAACGCAAGCTGAAACTGCAATCGATGCAATTACCCTTCACCATCCCTTGGTAGTTCGAAGATATTAATGCAAGAGGGCTGGCTTTCCATTCCATTGTTTGAGTGGTAAACTGATAGCCTTCCTTCGACTTCTGTTAGAGCCCTTTTAGAGAGGGCATCAACTTCTTTATTGTGAACTCTATAAATATGGTGGATGCTGAGATCTTTGAATTTTTTTGCCAAATCCAATGTTTTTTGTTTCCACCATTCAATATTCACTGAGTTGAGTTTGCATTTATGGTTTATCCAGTCAATGATGACCCGCGAATCACCAAGGATTTGTAATTGATTAATTGACCAGAAAGTTGCCAAAGTGAGGGTCGCCCATAAACCCATCAGTTCCGCTTTAGTATTTGATCTCGCTCCACAGTTGATGAACCACTTGGTAACTCTCAAAAGATGATATTTGAAAATGCCTCCGGCCCCACAGCATAGACCATTGGACTGAGCTGCTCCATTAAAGCATGCTAAGGTGATGCCCTCCTCCTGAGTAAACTCACAGACTTGGATTGGCAGAGTTTTAATAGAGGCAGGCTGCCAGGAGAAAGACGACAAGATTCTATGAGCTACTGAGAGAATGGAGGGAGCACGGTCATCAAAGATCACCTTATTCCTTTCAATCCAAATCTTCCAACATGCATGAGCAGCCAAGCTGATAGGGGCAGTCTTCTCCATTGACCACAACATAAAACAATCTGAGACAGAGGCATCTTTCCATTGAATGTTGAGAGAAAAATGGGTGGTCAGGTGCTGCCAGACAAGCCTCGTAAAATGGCAATGAATTAGGATATGGTGAATATCTTCTACAGAGCGATTACATAATTTGCAAATCCCTGGACCTTCCCAGCCTCTCTTCTGCAGCATCTCCCAGGTAAGAACCTTCCCTTTAGCAAAGAGCCAAATGAATAATTTAATCTTGAGAGGAATCGGCCATTTCCACAATTGTTGGAACCACAGCAGGTCAGCATGGAAATTCAACTGTTGTAGCAGGGCCGTGTAAATATTCTTTATTGAAGTGACTCTTGTAGCATCTCCCCCCGCCCAAATAATTGAATCTGAATTTGAGGATAGAGAGATGTCTGCACTCCTTAGTGCTGAGGTGAAGGTGTCCCAGTTTGAAGCGACGTCACCTCTAAGATTAAGCTGACCACTGTTAAGCCATAAATCTGGCAGAGGGAAGACATGGGATGAATCTCGCGCTTGAGATAAACACACAATATTGCAGGATGCAAGTTGAGTTCTAAGCGAAGAAGGGAGAAGCGAATGGTCCTCCAAACCAAGTATCTTGTCTCTTCCGAGAAAGATATCAGAACCCGTGCCAGGCCTCCATCTAAGCCAATGCAAGATAACTTTTGATGATAAGGTCAGACCCTTCCAAAATGGAGACACCCTCTGCTGATAATGTGAAGGTTTTCTAATCCAGTCTATAAGAGGCATGTTCCCCAAGTATTTATCAATAATAATTCGATGCTAGAGGCTATCGTGTGTAAGCGCCCGCCAGAAAGAGTTTGCTAGGAGAGCTGTGTTGAAAATGGCTAGGTTTTTGAGTCCCCATCCCCCAGCTTGAATGGTTCTAGATAAAGTTTCCCAGCTGCACAGGTGGAAATAGTGTTTATCATTCTGCCCACTCCAAAGGAAATTGAAGGAAATCCTGCGCAGAAGTTTCAGGACCGAAGAGGGAATCTTCTCCAAAGACATCCAGAAGATAGATAGACTTTGTAGCACTGAATTGACAAGGATAAAACACCCTCCTAGGGACAACCACTTGTTGCACCAAAAGGTTATTTTCCTTTCAAACTTGGCCACCAGCCAGCGCCAGTCTTTGGAATTTTTTGCCCCGGGCTTTAAAACATATCCCAGGTACTTGAAGCCTTGAATTAAATCAATGAAGGAAAAGAGTAGAGATGCTTTTAAGGAGCAGAGTTATGTTTCTGCTAGCCCCCAATAATGAGCTGTGGACTTTGCATAATTGATGCAAAGGCCCGAAGCAATGCATAATTTCTGAAGTAGCTCCAGGATCACTATCCATTCCGAATGAGTGGCCTTTGACATCAAGCGAACATCATCAACAAACATTAGATGAACAATATTTATAAATTTAGAAACCTTTATACCTGAGATATGATGATCGGAGACGTTTTTTGTTAGCAACAAGCTGAGGCCTTCCATTATCAAGATGAATAGGTAAGGTGAGAGAGGGCATCCCTGGCGGAGTCCCCTCTCGCTCTTGAAAAACTTGGTCGCCTCTCCATTAATCAACACGACAAAATTTGCGCTAGTAACACATGACATAACCCAATCAATAATCTTTATACCAAAACCAGCTGAAAGTAAAATCAACCTTAAGAAGCCCCAGTCGATGCTGTCAAAGGATTTTATGAGGTCTAGCTTCAAAACCAGGGCCTTTGAGTTTTTCTTTTTAATGCTGTGAAGTCCTTCATGAGCCGCACCAATAGCATCCTGGATTCTTCTGCCCTTGAGAAACCCCATCTGTTCGACAGAAAGACATCTTTCTAAAATAGGCTTGATTCTGTTTGAGAGGACTTTTGAGATAATTTTGTAAATAAGATTGCAAAGGGAGATTGGACGTAAGTCGTTGAAGGAAACATAGTTATTTTCCTTTGGTATTAATGCCAGGAAAGTAGAGTTTATGCTTCCGATGAATTTACCGTTTAATCGTGAATTCTCCACCATCTGAAGAAGATCTTCTCCTACAAGGTCAAAGAAATGGATGAAGAATTCAGACATCCATCCGTCAGGCCTAGGTCTTCTCTCTTTTTTGAAATGATCCAGGATACCTTTCAGCTCCAACAGAGTGGCTGGTTTATAGAGGTCATTTGCTTCCTCCTCGATAAGCATGTTTGGGTAAAGGCTAGCAATGTTGGAACATTCAGTTAAGTTTGGTCTATTGTTGGCTTTGAAGAAATGATTGTATTGTGAAACTGCATCCTCTTTAATTGCTTCCTGCCCACAGTGTGTGCTGCCATTCTCACATGAAATGGACCATATATATTTTTTATTTATGTTGTAACTGGCCACCTTGTGAAAAAACTTTGTGTTAGAGTCATCGCTTCTTAGCCAGGTGGCTCTGCTCCGTAGTCTCCAATTGTTTTCCTCCTCCCGTAGAAGGGAATTCCTACTACATTCCAGCACTTTTAAAGATTCCCTGTCCTCCACAGATAAGGCACAACTGACAGAATTTTTTAAGATCTGAATGATCTCAAACTCCAATTTATTTAGCTTGAAATTTTCTTTTTCCTTTTTAGCTTTGCACCAAGCTTTTGTTTGTGCTTTAATAACCTTTAATTTCCACACCATACGCAGCCGGGGACTGTCTTCCTGCAAAAAATAAGGGTTCTTCCATACACTATGAACTATAAGAGAGAAATTAGAATCTGCCAGCCAGTGATGATTGAACTTGAACAGGTAAGCTTTGAACACTGAAGAGGATTCCAATTGAAAAAGGACAGGGGCGTGGTCTGACACAAAGGGTAGTTCCACCCAAGATTTTGACATTCTTTCCTGAGCCAGTAAGTGATCTGAAACTAAGAATCTGTCCAAACGCCTAGCAATTGAATCTGTACCTGAGCGCCCGCTTCTCCAGGTGGGGACCAGACTTGTCGGAAAGACATCGATTAGGTTGTTTGAAGCAAAAAGATCTCTGTAGAAAGCTTTATTAGGCCCTGAGGGAGAGGCGCCCCCCCAATGTTCATCCTCCGAAAGAAGAATGTTCAGATCACCACCTAGAATGAGATTAGGAGTGGAGAGTAAACCATTGTTTGCTAGAGACGTCCAGAACTGCTTTCTGTCAACACAAGGCCCATACACATTGAGAAAATCCAACTCCTGATTGGTTGCCAGATGACGGCCAACCAACAAAATTCCTCCAATCGTCAGGAAGGGAATCAAGTAAAAAACATAGGGATCCCAAGCAACCAGGAGACCCCCAGAATTTCCAATAGAATTAACAGCTCAAGAGACCCAAGAAGGGCGAAAACGATGAATAAAGTCTCTAGACTTTTGATCATCCGAGAGGGTCTCTTGAAGAAAAATAATCGCTGGAAAAGTACCTTCTAGTAGTCTTTTAAAGGAAGCAGCTTTGAGGGTGCCTCCAATCCATCGAATGTTCAGAGAGAGCACCAACATCACTTAGACCAGGCTAAGGCCTTCAACGCTCTAAGGGCCTTCCCATCCATGGAAGGGAAGACAGTAACTTTTGGTTGGATGCTTGAAATTTCCTTTTTCTTTCTGGAGCTCTTCGTCTGTAAGGGGGAAAGTTTAGTACCTAGTCCTCTAGACCAAGCAAAACCTTTCCTATCTTTGTCTGTATGGAGGGTGTTGGAGGTATCAGTCTTCAAAGAGGGATCGATAAGTTCTTTGCCACAAAATATGGGTAGCTAGGAGGAGTTACTAGGGATGAAAGGTTGGGAGGAAGAAGAGTTTAGTAAATCTGAGAGGTAAGCTTCATCCTCCTCAGCCTCCCTATAGCCTGGTAGAACCTCGAGTGAAGCTTCCAAATCAAGAGAGGTGAAGGAGTGGCTGTGGAGCCTAATCAGAGAGGATGGAGGTGGGTGGATCGGAAGGGGGGACAGATCCAAGATAGATGAGTCTTCGACAACGATGGGGAGGGAGCTAGTTACTGGAGGGGTGATAGGAATAGAAGCTAAGGGATCAGTAGTGCAGGGATCAAGAGGGGGGAGCTTCGAATCAGGGGGGGAATCTTAGCACCGGTGGAAGATGATAGCCAACGGTAATTGTTTAATGAATCCTTCTTTGCATTGGTAAGAGACAAGAAAAGAAGGGGACAGTGTTGTTTGAGTTTATCTGAAAGA
Organism: Picea glauca; assembly: GCA_000966675.3. Classification (NCBI taxonomy): domain Eukaryota; kingdom Viridiplantae; phylum Streptophyta; class Pinopsida; order Pinales; family Pinaceae; genus Picea; species Picea glauca. The sequence continues at coordinate 105,117 of JZKD02S1596196.1, forward strand.
GAGACAATCTGGTTGATGGAGGCTGGGGGAAGAGGTATGGGGGAGACTTCCAAAAATATCAGAGAGGGGTCTTCGTCCACATAATCGGGAGGGTTTAAAAGCAGGTCATCAGCTTCTGAGGGTTCATTTAGATCCTTACCAGGGCAGGAACGACGGAGGTGTCTTGTTTTTCGGCAGCGGTTACAGTGGAAGGGGAGCCCTAGATAGTCTAGCATTTGAGCTATCTTCCTTCCTCTCCATTCTATTTCCAAGATTTCCAGTAGACCAGCACAAATGTCCATAGCTACCAACACTCTGCCCATTTTTCTCATCGGACCAGAGAGAGACTGAGGATCAACAACAATGAAAGTGCCCAAAGAGTTGCCAATAGCTTTAAGTGCTCCTTCATTCCAAAGGAACAATGGGAGGCCCGGAAGAAGGACCCAAAGGTGCTTGTGTTGAAAGTAATCAGTGTCGGGGTTGAAAGCCATCCTCCAACGCTTGAGCATGAGACTTGATCCCCTAGAAACCCAAAGATTACTTAATAATAAGGAGGCATCCTCAGGTGACTTGCAGATAAAACCATGCCATCCTTTTTTGAGATAGATCACCTCAGGGGAGTATCCAATAAGAGGAAGCCAGTGAAGAATTATCCAATCTTCAAGGGGGATATTGCTAAACTTTTTATAGGAGAAATGACCACTAAACCACATAGCGACATTTTACAGAGATATTCTAGTCCCACTCCATCTCCCAACACCAGTCTCTTTGCCCTTATGTTGGATTTCCACTCCTTTCGACCGTAAGGGGATGACTGAGCCCAACTAGAGGGAGCCTTTTGAAAACCCTGTAGAGTAGGTAGGTTAGAACATCTAGTCGGAGGAGAAGGATAAGAAGATAGACAGGGTCCACTAGAAATGTAAGGAGCAGTCACTGGGACTATGTCTGCGGTCAGTGTAGCCGAAAAATTCCCTTCTGGAATCTCGGCGGGAAAAGGAGATTTGAAAAGCGAGTGAGGGCTTTTGTTCTGCTTGACCTCAAGAGCGTCTGCGTTATCGAACAACCCCACTTGTCTCCAGACAACCTCATCAGAATGTTGCATAAGATTATTTAATAGAGTATTCATTCAGAAAAGGAGCTAAGGCTACCAACCAAAAGGATGATAGTTCTGTTGGTTAGCTCAGTGGAAGACAGGGACCGAATCTGCCACTGATCCCTATGCAACAACCAAAGTTTTGAAAACAATACCAAGTCCCAGGGAGGACAGAAAGAACAGTGACTGAAACCAAAAACAAAGAGTTGGTCAGAGTTGTAGCTATGGAGTACACGAGCTAAAGAATCAAAATGATAATGTCCAAGAATATTAACTTCTGGCTCCCGAAGAAAGCCCTGGTTCACCTCCATTGCCATGATACGAAGTTCGCCTACGTATGCACTTGATCACAATATAAGGTGCATTGCTTATGGATATGTTGCTAATCCAAATTGTTATTTTTGAGTGCTCTTCAATAGTAATGAACACATCTTTAAATGTGCCTTTGAACACATGCCACAACCCATGCGTTGATGTACCAACTATATTAACAAACTGGTGCTCTTACATAATCTATAGCAATATTTCACTACTACATTGTTATAGAATTGGTACTCCAAGTTCATGTTATAACATCAGTGCATCACAAATTCAAAAGCACAAGTTCTATAGTTATGTGAACATCACCCTGGTTGGATGACAATTATAACTCTACTTCTCCAATCCATAATAGAGCGGTGATGCACCTATTTTTAGTAGTAGTGCAATAGTCATTGAACATATCACTATTATAGTGATGGTTATACACATTTTATTTGTATATAATAATTGTTATTATTTTATTTCAATTGATAAAGTATTTATTAATTATTAATTAAATACTTTGAAGTAATTATCAGTGATAAATTAAATGCTTTATGATTTAATCATTGTATTAATTTGTTATGTTTCATTTAGCATGTAAAATTGTCATACAATAATTATTAGTTTACATTAATAATATGCTTATGAATGAATATATCATATATCAATGTATGCTATAAATGAATGCATGAAAATAAGAATACATGAAAATATTAAAGACTAAGATTTTGTTTATGTAACCATTTCATTAGTTTGATAACCCCATTATACTAAAGGGGAAAATTACAAAAATATACAACAACTTTTAAGTATATATTTTTTAGACATATATATAACAAACATTATACATATAAAATCCCTCAAAAGTTGTTTCATTCATTCCATCTTGAGTTGAATTCATCATTTCTTCTATTTTTATGTTTGGTGGGATCCTCCTTAGGGGTGCAATGAGGGTTCAACAACCCACTAGAGTTAACCAGTACGCATGTTCGCATGCGCAATACCTGCCGTCCTCTTTAACCCGCACGGCAGGTATTGCGCATGCGAACATGTGGACAGGAGCGTTGATGGACACGGGGAGGGAGCAGGCGAAGCGTGTCGTTCACAATGGAAGGAAAGATACCACTACTTCGAGGAGCATTAACCTGCATGGATCTGCAGTGCAGCATGTCAGGACCCCGCAGTGCAGCATGTCAGGACCCCGCCGTCGGCTCGGCAATAAGACCTTCATTTCAATAGCCAATGGGAGGTTGCCAAATTTTTTTTAAAATAATTGAAATAAATAAATTAAATTCATTGTTAAAGTATGACATTAGAAACATATACAATTTTTTTGGTCAAAGACTAGATTAATACAAGGTCAACGCGAACTCATTGCTATATACCTGGCCTTCAGCAGGTATAATAATAGTACATATATGGTGATCATTTAATGTGAAGTGGATTGGGTCCAATATGTATGTTATTATTAAATATGTCCCACTATGTCTTTAGTATTGAATAAATGTAATGTGGCCTCATTAAAGAAGGTTCACTAGGTAGCTAGCAGTTGGTTATACTCAAAGTTTTCTAAATAGCTATTAACAATGATGGATTCATTCTTATGAATCATATATTGGAGCTTAACTCATCAAGAGGTTTCCCTCTCGAAGAGGTAAGTGAATTGGAATTGATCCTTCCATAAAATAATCGTTGTATAGTGTTGTCCTACCTTAAGAGTTTTGATATTGAATAAAATCTTGAGCAATTTTTTTAAAGGTTAAGGATAGCTACAAGTGATAAACGCTCTTTCTTGAGAATACATATATATGGGAAAAATAGGGTCACGACATTCAAATCCATTTCTAAAGTTTTCTATGTATAATCTAAGTTCCTCTAAAAAAAATGTTTTATTTGCAGTGCATGAATCGAAGACATCACAAATTTTAAACCAACTCTTTTTTGGCAAATACACATATTGCAAAGAAAATATGTTTATAATAAGAACCTTGTAGGATATTCAAGGAAAATTCCACCAAATGCAGGAGAAAAATATCCTTAAAGAGATCAAATTTGACTATAATAGAGAAATATATTCCTAGTGTGATTTTGAGAAGGCTTGTGATGACTCGTATATGGAAAATTATAAATTTCTAGAAGACAACTACTTCCAATTTCTCTTTGATAACCCTACTCCATCATATGAAGAAAACATCATTAAGGGAAATCAAAAGTTGGTTTTTTTTTTTTCCAATAGAAAATTCACTCAAATTATATTACTGAAAATATATATTTTTTTACATCTTCAAGACCATAACAGATGATCATAACAGAACTAGTCCATAGACCATGCTAAAAAAAAAAACCTTTAACTACTACATCCCAACAGAAACCAGAAGGTC
>JZKD02S1596196.1:112115-125426 GCA_000966675.3 Picea glauca
TTTTTTATACTTCTAACTTGATCTTTTCTTTCCTTCTCTTATGAATGTGGGATAATAACCACACTTGACTTTTTTTTTCTTTCCTTCATGTTCCCTTGATTATTTTCTGCTCTAGCCCACAAGAACTCAATTAGGCTAGTAGAATTCTCTCTTAGAGAGATTAGGAAGATGGGGACATTACATATAGCATGCAACATTGTAGAGATAGAAACCAAAAGCTTTTGATAAACCATAAGACATCTCAACAAAACTATTGATAATGTTAGTATTGGATCGAGGGAACATACTATCACATCAATCGAAAGACTTGCACTCCGAATTTATTTTTTGGATTGACAAATGTTTTGGTGTGGATAATTCCTTACAAGCCATCTTTGTATGTTAAGTATTAAATATATCGCATATATAACAATCACAAGATTGAGTTAACCTACAAGTCATCACATTGAAACTAATGGTAATGTTATCATAGTGAGCAAGGATGCTATCACATCAATTAAGAGACTCACATTGGGTTATTTTAGAATGCCGACGAATGATATCCCTATCCTCCCTCAATGTGGTATTAATATTGTTATTAGTTTCAATGTGATGACTTGTAGGTTGGTTGATTTGTGGTTGTTACATATGTGGTATTATATGTTATTTTTCTAGTTTAATGTTGCAAGACAAAGATTATTTATTAGGGAATTATCCACACCAAAATCTTTGTCAAACCAAAAACTAGATTTGGAGTGCAAGTCTCTTGGTTGATGTGATAACATTTTCCCTCAATTTATTACTAACATTATCGATAGTTTTGATGTCATGTCTTATGCTTTATTTTAGGCCTGTGGTTGTTATCTATGCAAAGGTGCATGGTATCTTACTATAATAGCATATACATGTGTTGAGATTTATTCCAAATTAATACTTGTGTATGTGTTGCGAATTATTCTACATGCATAACTATTTTGAGATGTATCTAGTTTCTCAATCTAGATGTTTGATTTTGATTGAAAGCCCTTGAGTTGATGTGATAGTATACTCTCTTACTCCAATATTAATGGTTAAGAGTGGGCCTAATGGTTAAGAACATGTGTTTCCTCTTAAGAGGTCACAAGTTCAAATCCAGAGGGGGTAGGGTATGTATACCTTTGTAGACTTTACCAGTCAAATCGTTGGGCGGAGGGGATCCCTTAAATAGATTATTATATTATTATAATATCATGATCAATTTCAATGTGAAATATTGTCTTAAACTAGTAATCATTATTATGTGAAGTTGCATTTTAATATATTGGAATTCCATTTCATAATAATATATATATTTTTAATTATAATTATTTATGTTAAATATTAAAATAATTTTATATAAATAATAATTATTAATTAATTTTTTTATAAAATATTAATTTTACTAAAATCTTAGCAAGTTAGAAATTAATTTGAAAACATTATCTTTTAAATAAATGTAATAATGTACACTCACTTCAATACTAACTCCATAAAAAAAATTATATTATCCTTTAGCATAGTCATGAGTAATATTTCAATTTTATAATCATAGTTTTTGTAATGTCCTTATATACTTCATTAATATTACGTATTTCGCATCATCAAATAATAATTGCACCTACTTTAGTTTCACAAACCATGGATTTGTTTTTGTCCTTCTAAACTTCAAAAGAACTTTTGATCTTTAAAAAATTATTAGAGGTTAGAGATATTTAGTCCATTGGTAATGAGAATAGCACTTTCTCTCTCATCGCCAAATAATAATTGCAGTAATGAGAATGCCGAGTTTGCTTTCTCATCAGTATAAGGAGGAAAATGTGGTATATGTTTATGATTTTGGTCTATATAAAATGAATTTAGGTTATATAATGTTTTTATTTTATTTTTTTCATATTATTTTATATATATAATTAAATTTTTATTATTATAATATTTTTTAAAATTAAAATTATAAAAAATATGGATGATTAATTTTATTTAGTAATTAAACAATTAAAATAATTGTTTGCACTTACATTTAAGGGAAGTATGCGAAATAATTTCAAATTTGTGACATATTTTGCTTAGGTGTAAAGAAATTTGTGTTATGATTTATTTTAGGATTGTGAAGATTATACATATTTTTATTAGGTTTTGTTTTACATTAATATTTTTTTAAATTGTGTGTTGTGATTAATAATTGTTAGATAAATATGTTAGTTTATCAAGCATTTTCTACATTAAAATCTTTGTCAATTCAAAAGTTGATTTTGACTCACTGTTTGAATGGGGAAACTCTGAGCGATTGTATGACAAATTGGATTGAGGCAAAAATAGGATTTCCGGGAATGGTCGCAATTGCATGTTGGAATATCTGGATAGCCAGGAATGAGGCTATATTTGAAGCAAAGGAGACTTCATCTACCACAGTGGCTATAAAATCGTTGAGTATCACTCATAAACAGGCTATAAAGCATCAAAAAGTTCGGTCCTTAGCTTTTATGAGCCCGGTTAATATTGATTACCTGTTGCTTTTTTTGATGGAGCGGCTCAGCGTGATGGTAAAAATTGTGGAGCAGGTGGGATTACAAAAATATCAAAATCATTATTATATACTTGGCATATGAATTGTGGTTGGGGTTCAAATACAAAGGCGGAGTTAATGGGAGCTTGGGCGACTATCCATCTAGCAAATTACTTCGATTTGGAAAAGCTCCATGTTTTTGGAGATTCCCAGGTTATCATAAACTGGCTAAGTGCTAAAGGTAATCTCGAGGTGTGTTCTTTGTCCGGCTGGAAAAGGAGGATCAACTTATTAAAGAAAAGCTTCTCTGAGTTAAATTTCTATCACATTCTCCGGGAGTTTAATAAAAGTACAGATGAATAGTAAAAAAAAACGCTTTTGGTTCAGGAAGGATGCCTTCTGATCCAAAAATGGATGGAGGGTAGAGAGAGCTCAACAAATTTCATCCATATTTACCGAGGAAGGATTTATCCTGGCTATCCTTTTGTTCTTATTTGTGATTGAGAACCTTAGAGTCTTTCTGTAGTCCCCTTTTTTGGTTTCTAGTGCTCTGGTTCTTAAGTTTTTGGAAGTTTCTTCTCTTTTTTGAAGATTTGAGATGGAATGGCTTCTAGTCAGATCAGATCCAGTTTCTTGATGGTCTTTGGGGCTCTTTGACTGGAACTTTTGTAAGCTTGGCTATTAGTAATGGGCTATTTCAAAATAGCGTCAGGTGTTTCGAGATGTAAAAGTTATATATCTTAATATAATTGTGTTAACTTTTCTTTCTGGAAAAAAAAGATACTATCACATCAACTCAAAAACTTATGTCCCATAACCAACTTTTAAATTAACAAAGGTTTTATTATGATAATACCTTATAAACTCACATCTTTATTTAACAATTATTATGCATATAACGTAATTCAAATACATGCAATTAGCAAAAAAATATTAATATAAATAAAACTCAATAAATTTTTTATATAACTATCACAACTCTAAACCAATTCATATCTTAAATTTCTTAAAAATGTAATCAAAGTTTATATAATTATCACAACTCTAAGTTAATCCATATCTTAAATTTCTTAAAAATGTAAATTATTATTTTTTAAAATAAAAAGAATATATAACTAAAAACTAAGTCACTTGCATACTTCAAACTATTTTTGTTTTCTAAAATTAATTTTATTAAATAAAATACTATTACAAAAATTAAAAACAATTAAAAATACTAAATAAAATATACATTTTTAAATATTATAATAATATAAAAAAAATTATAAATATAATTTTTAAAAATATTATAATAATATAAAATATTAAAAATAATATAAAGTATTACCAAACTTAAACTTTTATAAAGTAAATGGAAACTTTAAAGGCAAGGAACAGATCCATCCATTTTATTCGGGGTACAATCATAAACTTTCATAAACATATTGAGTATTTGTCCATTTTATTTTATCTAAACTTTCAATCACTCTTATTCTTTGAAAGTGTTATTCTTTGTACCTCTAAAACCAAAATTACAAGGACAGATTACATACTAACAAAATCTCATATTCTTTTCTTTTCAAGATTACATACTCATGATTGCAAAATTGAAATATTACATTTGCTTATACTTTGGGCTGGTGCATTTATTATTTGGTGATGAGAAAGCAAGCATTTATTAGTGAATCCCTACATTCTACTTTTTTTTTCCACATGAAAAAATACTCTATATATTCAAAAGGATATATAAATATACATAGACGGTCTCCGCCGAAGGAGCCTCAGAGATGAACACAGTTGGAGAGATAAAAATCACGACAAAACTGGCAAAAGATCACAACCACCTATCCAGAAGGGGATCAACCATCTGCTCAAAGGATATATAACAAAAGGCAGCCCAAAGGAACAACAATCACATCTTGATATTGATGGTGGGCCCTTCATTACCGTCCACCCACTTTGTGAAACAAAAGTGTCCCGGGGGAAAATGTAAAGCTATTTTGGAGAGTGTATCTGCCTCGCAGTTATTCTCTCTATAGATGTGTGTAACCGAGAGAAATCTGAAGCAGTGGGATAACTCTGTAGTTCTCTCTTTCCAGCTTTGTAGGGCCGCCACCTTGAAGTCCGCTTGACCCTTCAACCAGTCAACAATGACCTTGGAGTCGCCTAGGAGAAGAAGCTCGTCGATGTGCAATCGTCTGGCCAGGCTAAGGGATGCCCACGCCCCCAGCAATTCAGCCTTCATGTTCGAACCATTCCCACAGTTTAAAGGTCCATCGATAGGAAGTGTGGGTGTTAGTCAAAAATTTTCCTCCCGCACCACAGAGAGAGCCATTCGGTTGTGAGGCTCCATCAAACCAAGCAACAACCCTGTCATTTGGATAAGCAAAATGAAGCCAACGCTTTGGATTTGTAGGTGGTTGAGTCTGTTGTAAATCAACCAGATGTAAAATAGAATTTGCCACAAAAGTGCTGATGGTGTCTTCCCGTCAAAGAGAGCTGAATTTCTGGACTTCCAGACATGCCAAAGGAGGTAGACTAGTAGCAGAAAATGTGAATTGAATGCTCTGGACCATCGCTGAAGACAATCTGGTACGCTGGTGCCCGACCAAGTTAAGAGGAACCTATTCGATGGATCAATTAACTGCCAGACTGTTTGGACAAAAAGGCAGCTGATGAATAAATGTGAGGTGGTTTCGTTTTGTTGTAGACAGAGGTAGCAGCGGCTCGGTCCCTCCCAGCCACGAACCTGTAGGTTCTCCCAAACTAAAACACGGTTTTCAGCAAGTAGCCAACAAAATAGTTTTATTTTTAAAGGACAGTCGACTTTCCAAAGCTTGTGGTCTGTTTTATCATGAGGCCAATAGAAGTTTGCAAGTGTCAGATAAACGTTTTTTGCCGAAAGAGTGCTCAATTGGTCCCCTCCAGTCCATAGAAGATCATCTGGTCTGTCTAGCAAGCGAATGCCCGCTTCCATCAGTGTCTGCGTGTAGCACCTCCATTCGCTGTAAAGATCCCCCTCCAGCTGAAGTTCAATAGTGCTGATCCAATGGTCGCCAAGCAGACCTCCTTTATACGTTGAAGCGATTTGGTTTAGGAAAAATATATTTTTCTTGTGAAGGTGTGCCAACAGTGGAGCTGATAGCATGGCACGGCTTCCCAAGCCAAGAATGTGGTCTCTGCCCACTTCAATCTGTTGCCCATTTCCAGGATTCCAAGATAACCAATGAAGAATAATCGACAAGAATGAAGAGAGATGTTTCCAGATGATGGAGCCCCTGTTGGGTCGATCCGTCGTCGATCTGATCCAAAGGTGCACTGGGAGAGATGGAAAGTATTTGGCTTTGATTACCACGCTCCAAAGGCCGGATTTCGTAAGGATCCTCCAAAAAGTGTTGGCTGAGAGTGCCCTGTGGAAGAGAGGCAGGTGCCTAAGACCCCAGCCCCCCAACGATTTTGGTTTTGTAATAGAAACCCAATTGCAAAGATGGAAACCTTTGTTGTTTTTGTTGTCGGACCAGAGAAAAGAGAAAATCATTTGGCGAAGTGTCTTCAGGATTGAAGCTGGGATGTGTGCAAGCGCCATCCAGTAAACCGGGAGGCTTTCCAAAACAGATTTAATTAGGACAAATCTGCCTCCTAAGGAGAGAAATTTGTTACACCAGTGTTGTATCTTGTTGTTGAATTTATCGAAAAGCCAATGCCAGTCTTTGCTGGAATATCTGGAATCCCCACATTCTACTTTATGCATGGATGTATAAAATTAAAATATTACATTTGCTTATACTTTGGGATAGGTGCATTTATTATTTGGTGATGAGAAAGCAAGCACTTATTATTTGAATCCCCACATTGTACTCTATGGATGGATGTACAAAATTGAAATATTACATTTGCTTATATTTTGGGATAGGTGCATTTATTATTTGGTGATGAGAAAGCAAATACTTATTACCGAATCCCTACATTTTACTCTATGGATGGATGCACAAATATAAAGATGATTTTTTACAGAAAGAGGGCATACAAATATAAAGATGAATTTTGACAAAAGGAGGGTAGTGAAATGTTTAACACAAAATTAAGTTTATTTTATCACTACAATAATCAATGAAGAAAAGATAATACTCTATTATAATAAATAGTTTGTTATAAATGACATTTTTTTGAGTGAAATTGTTAATTTATACAAGCAAATTTTATCACAATAACATAGTTTTTACCATGAAATTTTACAATTTTCATTTTAATTTACCATCTAGAAAACAAAATCACAAAACATAAAGTTTGTGCTGTTATAATCTTAAGATTTTATGTGATTTCTCAATTTTCACTCTTGAAATATACTATATTAAATTAATTACATATTTTAATGGTACACTCCTTTGAATGAGTTTCAATCCACAAGAGCTAAGTTGTAATGACTTCATAATGTACATTTGTGATATGGTTTGTAAATGTTCCTAATTTGAAACCCAAGGCAAAGGCCTAACTAGTAAAGAGTTATGAGTTTGAGTTGTGGACTTGGTAATGCTCCTATACTTAAAGGCTATGCTATTCTAGTAAGATACCACACAACTTTGCATAAATAACAACCACAGACTTAAGATAACCCATAAGGCATGACACCAAAATTGTTGATAATGTTAATATTGAAGTGAGTGAGGATGTTATCACATCAACCAATATACTTGCACTCCAAATCTAGTTTTTGGATGGACAAATATTTTGGTGTGGATAATGTCTTATAAATCATCTTTGTTTCTCAAATGTTAAATTAGAAAGATGACATGTAATACCACATATATAACAACCACAAGCCTAAACTAACCTACAAGTCATCACATTGAAACTTATGGCAATATTAGTACCATATTAAGGGAAGATGCTATCCCATAAACTCTTAGACATACACCCCAAATATAACTTCTAAATTGACAAAGGTTTTACTATGGTAATGTCTTAAAAGCTTGCATTTTTATTTAATAATTATTATGTATGTAGGATTATTCACAACACACAATTAGCTAAAAATATTAATATAAAATAAAACTTAATAAACATTTTATATAACCATCATAACTTGCATTGTTATTTAATAATTATTATGTATGTAGGATTATTCACAACACACAATTAGCTAAAAATATTAATATAAAATAAAACCCAATAAACATTTTATATAACCATCATAACTTGAAAACAATCCATAATTTTAAAAAAATGCAAATTCCTTTTTATTGGAAAAAGTTCTATAAGAGCAATAAAAAAATAAGTTTTTAATTAGATGATCTTACATCTAGTAGTCACTTTAATAGTTTAAAACATCTCTATAAAAAGTGTTTGAGGTGGAATCGAACTCATCATCATGATTTGATCTTATGGATTCATATTTTTCTCAAAACTTCATTGTTTACTCTCTACATCGCTATCACCCTAACCTAACATCATGAAAACTCTAAAACACAATCTCTTCAATTAGATGAAGAGCACACTAAGGGGTATGTGGTGGTTATGCACTTGATATTGATGTACCACCCTTCTCATCAACTACCAATATATCTCATCTATGGGTATAAGATACTTAATTACTTATTCTACTTCATGCCTAACTAATCTACAATGATTTGATGTTGATCATATATATTCATATTCACTTCATCATAGCACATTGTTAGTTCAGCAAGCTCATTATCTCTATTGGATATGAGATGATGTAATAGTTCAAGATTAATGAACATTCTAATTTCATGATCATCTCATATATTAATGTTGATGATATTGTTGTCCCCTAGGTGTAGGACAGTCGGTGATAGAGTGTGTTGTTAAGGCACTATGTGATGTTAAGTCACCGGTTCGAAACCTGCAGGGACAAAAAATCCAACCATGTTAAGGGTTGGTGTGGCTCAGCCGGGTGCGATCCCCAGGTGATTTTGACAGCTCAGCTGCCCCTAAGTCGCGGTTTCTCAAGCCATAGGCTAGTCCTGCAGGTCACAGACAAACTAGCAAACAAAAATAAAATAAAAATGTTGATGATATTGTTGAAGCTGCCCCTCAAACTTAGAAATCCTCTCATTGTTAGCATTTCTATAGCCAATAGCTAGTAGAAAAGTGTAGAATATTAAATGTTGGTGAAATGTGAAGAGATCGCACATGGTCAACATGAACATTGCCAACTAGGCCAACATTTGTAAATAAATAAAAGAAACTAATTAAAATATCTAATAACAAGCCTTATACATACATACATGATGAATACAAGTACATACATGATGAATACAAGTGATAGAAATTAAAATATCTTAACTATATTGACTAGTATTATATTTACCTCTTAACTAAATTGTCTAGTATTATATTTACCATCTTAACTCTATTGACTAGTATTATATTTACCTCTTAACTATATTGACTAATATTATACTTACCTCTCTTTCATTTGGTGCTCCGTCATTAGTAAAGGAAAGTTTTTCCACTTCAATCCATGCTTGCATAGGGATGTGGTAAAAATTCTAAGTGAGGATATTCTAGATGCTTTGTAAGCATATCAATCACTAATTGAGATATGGGTTTGCATGTCTTTAAGTGATTTCCCCACTTTGGGCACCAAACTCCCCAAGTCATTATAAAGTTGGGTGACAGGAAATAGTTTAAAAAAAAAAAACACAACAAAAATGCATAAGAAAATCTCAACCTCCCATTAATGCTAGAAGAATGTGCCATGTCTAATGCATAACAAAAATATCTCAAAAGTATCATGCTCCACCTATAAATGGTGGAATACTAGATAATGTGATCAAAACAATACAATAATTTGTTGTAATCTGTTTGTTTCCATCACCAAGGGAAGGATTGAAGGCATAGGTGATAGTGCTAGCCACCCTCACATCTTCATGTTCAAAATTGAAAATATTGAGTTGTCTCTCAACCACCTTATGTATCACTGTCGCTACTTTAAATGTATCAAACACTACAATACTTACTCATGTAGTCCATTTCCATTTGTCTCGATGCAACAACCCTCGAAGGAAAATAAGAAAAGTAAGGAGCATCTTGCTCCCTCCTAGGTGATTAAGTGATATAATAAATGTACTCATTTGTTGAAGTGAACCAACGGTCCAACCCAACCTTTTCTAGCGTCCTTGATTCCACTAATGAATTAGTTGTTACATGAATTTGTTCTTCACCTTATATGATACTACCTCTTCAACATCTTTGAGGATGACAACATTTTGGAGGAAAGAACACATGTCTTCCATGTGACCTTACAGGACCAAAATAGCTCTGCCAATACTGCGGTCCTAGCCAATTTTCGGATAAGTACAATCATTTTTCCTACTTTTTCATTTTTCTCTGGGCCTTCAAGTTGTAGCTTTGACCTGAACGCTATCTCTTCTTCAATTTTTTTTTGTTCAGGAATAATGAACCAAGAAAACCCTTCTTTCTCTTTCTACAACTTGCAATTTTTTTTGAGAAACTTTCTTTTCTTGTACACAAAATGATGCCAACGGAACTTAAAACCTAATCCCTTACCTCTTAATCCAAAGCAGTGCACATTTGATATGAAATAAAACTTTCTCTTGCATTTTTTCACACCTTTTTCCTTTGCATGAGCTGAGGCATTTGAGAAATGCACTTGTGTTTATATGCTTCAAACTGGGGTTCATTGTAGTGTTTCTCAGAAGGGATTTAGTGCAGGACTTGGGTTGTTTTCTTACAGTGTTTTTTGTTCTCGAAGTGTTTAGATACATAATGAGATGCCTAAGGATTTCTGAGTCGACGATGGATGAAATTCATGTGCTTCTTCCTATTTGTTTTGTGTTGCAGTGGGGTTTGCAGAGCTGTGGAAATGGCTGGAGGAGTTGCAAGGAAGACGACATGCAAAGAAATTTTGTGTTGTAGTGGGGTTTGCAGAGCTGTTGATATGGCCGAGGAGTTGCAAGGAAGTCAACCTGCTCCTCATGCGGAATGTGATCACACCTTCCACGTAGTTGGCACAAGTATCTTACCCTAATGGACCAATTAATGTAACAAAACACACTGATAATAGGCTGTCAAATATGGTTGACCGCGAAGTGAATGTTATAGTTCCGATAATAGGCTGTCAAATAACATTGACCGCTAATTGAATTCTACAGTCCCTTGCCTGAGGGAGGGACTAATAAACCGAAATCACCATGATAATTACTTGATAGTTAAGTATGATAAAATAATGAAGAATGTGACTTGTGAAAATAAGTTGATTATTTGTTGACCGGCGAAATCGACCGTCCGTCAACTGAGAGAGTGGAACCGGTCCGAGGTTGTCTAATAAACCAATCCGTTTGGAATGGACCACCCTGACGAGTTTAACGGCTCCGTTGGCCACCCTAAGGTCTCGTATGGAAACCAAAGAGAAATGATTTGAGCTAAGAAATCTAAAAGGAAACTAGAAACTAATAAAGCAAACTAAACTAACTACACTAATCTAACTATGAATTACTAACTACAAGATACTAACTATGATTATAATAACTCAAATCAACTACCTAATTATCAGCTATGATATTCCTTATTCACAAATATACAATATGGAAAAACTACAGATTTGATTAAAACCTGCAAAACTCATGTGATCGCTGCCCTGAGACAACCAAGGATCTCTTTTTTTTATTTTTGTATTTATGAAAAAGAAAGAAAGCTAACTGAAATTAAACAATCTAATCTATATTAATGAAATAAAATAATCTAAATCTAACTAAAATATCATTTATATTATACTAATTAATAAAAGCAATAAATATCTAACTAATTAACCTGGAAACGCTCCAAGTATGCCCTGTGCAAGATGACTTGTTAAGCTGGTTGGAGGAAGAAATTCACACCATTTAGTCCTTAAGCCTCTCGAAAACGATCAGCTGTGCTGCTTCTTGAAGTGTTGTTATAGGACAAACAAGACATAAAATAAATCATAATAGTTTTATGATGATAAATCTCCTGCAAAAGGGAAACCTATAATGCAGAAAACTTATATAACAATTCAGCCTACGAAGAAGACAAAGCTATCATTCATAAAATGAATCTACAACTGTTATGTTCTTTATCTCTTAGGAAGGAACAAGATATGAATAACAGTAAGAAATTATATCACTTGTATTTGATTTAGATAACAAAGTAATACTAAACCATAGACATAATGATATACAAAACTTGGAACAAAGTGTCGATATATTGAAAAGCAAAAGCTATAACAACGCATCAATTTTGCTCCAGTTTGAATCAACATTACATATCCTTGTTCTTCCACCACTGATGATGATGTTTAATATTACAAACCATAGGTTTATATAAGTTTCTCACAAGGTAAAACATCCTTGTGAATAATAGCAAACAATTTACACAATCTGGGAATAATCCAAAAAA
The DNA here is from genome assembly GCA_000966675.3 of Picea glauca. Classification (NCBI taxonomy): domain Eukaryota; kingdom Viridiplantae; phylum Streptophyta; class Pinopsida; order Pinales; family Pinaceae; genus Picea; species Picea glauca. Next base: position 123,997 of record JZKD02S1596196.1, read on the forward strand.
TCTCTTAAACTAAGTAACTAAAAATGCAAGTGAAATCTGTAAGATATCTTCCAACTACTCCTCACATCCACTACCAATTCGAATTTGCCTGTAATAGACATAAAGATCAAGTTAGAGGAGTATTTTATTGAGNACGGGCGAAATTGATCGTCCGTCAACTGGGAGAGTGGAACCGGTCCGGGGTTGTCTAAATAACCCAATCCGTTTGGAATGAACCACCCTGATGAGTTTAACGGCTCCGTTGGCCGCTCTAAGGTCTCGTATGGAAACCAAAGAGAAATGATTTGAGCTAAGAAATCTGAAAGGAAACTAGAAACTAATAAAATAAAGACAAAGAACTAAACTAACTACACTAATCTAACTATAAATTACTAACTATAAGATACTAACTATGATTATAATAACTCAAATCAACTACCTAATTATCAGCTATGATATTCCTTATTCACAAATATACAATATGGACAAACTACAGATTTGATTAAAACCTGCAAAACTCATGTGATTGCTGCCCTGAGACAACCAAGGGTTTCTTTTTTGATTTTTTATATTTATGAAACAGAAAGAAAGCTAAATGAAATTAGACAATCTAATATGTATTACTGAAACTAAATACTGTAATATAAATCTAACTAAACTATCATTTATATCATACTAATTAATCAAAGCAATAAACATATAACTAATTGACCTGGAAACGCTCCAAGTCGGCCCTGTGTAGGATGACTTCTTAAACTGGTTGGAGGAAGAAATTCACACCATTTAATCCTTAAGCCTCTCGAAAACAATCAGCTGTACTACTTCTTGAAGTATGCTACAGGAGAAACAAGACATAAAATAAATCATAACAGTTTTATGATGATAAATCTCCTGCAAAAGGGAAATCTATAATGTAGAAAACTTATATAACAATTCAGCCTACGAAGAAGACAAAGCTATAATTCATAAACTGAATCAACAACCATTATGTTCTTTTATCTCTTTGAAAGAAACAAGATATGTATAACAATAAGAAATTATATCACTTGTATTTGATTTAGATAACAAAGTAATACTAAACCATAGACAGAATGATATACAAAACTTGGAACAAAGTGTCGATATATTGAAAAGCAAAAGCTATAACAATGCATCAATTCTGCTCCAGTTTGAATCAGAATTACATATCCTTGTTCTTTCAAAACTGATGATGATGTTCAATATTACAAACCATAGGTTTATATAAGTTTCTCACAAGGTAAAACATCCTTTTGAATAATAGCAAACAGTTTACACAATCTGGGAATAATCCCAAAAATCTCTCAAACTAAGTAATTAAAAATGTAAGTGAAATCTTTAAGATATCTTCCAACTGCTCCTCACATCCACTACCAATTCGAATTTGCCTGTAATAGACATAAAGATCAAGTTAGAGGAGTATTTTATTGAGA
>JZKD02S1596198.1:0-10004 GCA_000966675.3 Picea glauca
GAGGCTTAGTTAGTATGATGATTTTTGTTATTCTTGTGGTTTTTTTATTTATGAACCCTCGGCGAGTTTTCCTTTTGTTTCTATGTGGTTCTTTTTCTCAGCATTCACCTCATTGTTTTCTCCCCTGTGTTCCCTTTACAAATGCATCTTCTGCATTTGACGGATTTATACCTTTGCGCTTTATTCTATGCTCAATTATATTTTTGGCTCAATGTTTATTTTAGTCTCTGTGTTTTGAAAATTTTGTTGCCTCTATGTTGATGAGGGGAAGTGTGACCTTGCGTTCATTGCCTTGCTCAGTGTTGATTGTTATCTTTGCATTAGTTCATTTTCTCGAACCTTTTTCTTTCCTCTCCATTCAAAACCTTGCAATTCCTTTAAGACTCTACAATGGCACACTTTCTCTGCGAAATTTATGTGTAATATAAACCCATGCAACTCCCCTAAGTTCTTTGTGTCTAACACTTAAATTCGCCCATAATTGTTTCCCTCTTAGCAATTTCATTCCTTGAGTTATCTCTGCATTGGGCAATTGATTCGCCCAGATTTAGAGTTCTACTGGAGTTTTTTTTTACTTCTGGGATTCTCTATGTGTCTAGCACTTAAATTCACCCAGATCCATTTCCCTCCTAGTGATTTCATTCCTTGAGTTATCTCTACGTTGTGAAATTGATTCACCCATATTTTAGAGCTTCCCTGGCATTTTTTTATTCCTGGATTCATGTCTGCATCCACCTTTAAGAGCTATGTGTTTCCCTCTCCTGCTCATCATTTTTATTTCTTGTCCTTTCCTATGATTGCCTTAACGCCCAACGTTTTATTACTTGTCCTTCTCTGCGATTTTCCATACGCACAACATTTTTTTTTGCTTGTCCTTCCTTGAAATTTTCCCCTCCAGATCTATGTATCTTAGCAAGCATTATTTGCGAATGTTGGGTACATTACCCTTGGCTTTTTTTCTTGCATTAAATTTGGTTTGTGTAATTGATATTTCTCCCAGATTTGTGTTGTAGGAATGACATGGACCGAGTCTGTGGTTGTTTCTTTTAATGGTGTGGTTATGGGCCTTGCCTCCAGCAATCTTAACCTCATTTTTGTTCTCTGCATTTACACAAAATGTTGTCTGTATTGGTGTATTCGTCCAATGATCTTAACCTTATTTTTCTCTACGTTTTTTGTATGTTGTATTACCCATTTGTTGTAGAGGAATACCATGCGAAGTTCTACAATAACCTTACCATGTGATGGAACTATACCTTTGATTAGTGCTTTTAAATTTATGATCAGTTTGATTAATCGTCTTTATAAGCCTTATAAATGGACTTTATTACTTTATTTATATTATGTGTATATTCATATATTGATATTTAATGTATATAGCTTTTACTAATTATGTTGTGTTGAAACCTAAAAAACAATAGTGGCAGATTACCATGACAGGTAAACAGACATCCGTTGTGGCCTATTAGCTTATTTAAAGAAATAAGACTTTAGAGACACCCCTTAGATATTTTTCCACAAATCCAACTTGTCTTTTAGATTGGAGATAATAAAAAGGGTTCTTAGCCACTAGAGTATCCAAACAACAAATTTTGGGTCTCTCTTACACATCTTGGGATTGCTTGAAGTTTTAATATATTCCATGAGTGTTTCAACAACTTTGTTTCTTAGAAAATGTTAATGAAACTATGATTGAGCAATTGATTTCCCTCACGCCACTTAGATATGTTGATGCATGATTATTTTAATACTTAGATTCTATTTTTCCACTTAGATATGTTGATATATGATCGTTTTTATACTTAGATTCTATTTCTCCACTTAGATATGTTGATATACGATCGTTTAATTACTTAGATTATATTTCGCCACTAATCTATGTTGAGGCATGATCATTTTAATATTGAATTCTCTTGTGCCTTGGATTATGCTGATGAAATAGGTGATTAGATTGCTTGCTCTATGGTCCAAAGATGATGTGTAGATGTTTACGCCTTAGATTACTAGCACGCATTGTCACAATGTTGTTGTATGATTTCTTTTGTGATTAGATTAATTGTGTGCGTTGAATGACGTTGAATTATGTTTAATCTGGCAATTAGATCAGGCACGTACCTTGTTAATAATGTTGATTATTGTTGAATTCAATGATTGTTTAGATATTAGACTTGCGCAAATGGAATTTAATGTAATAAATGATGGTTTTAGATACTAGACTTCTTGCGCGCAATGAAAATATGATGTAATGAATGATTGTTTAGATATTAGACTTCTTGTGTGCAATGAAAATATGATGTAATGAATGATTGTTTAGATATTAGACTTCTTGCATGAAACAAAATTTAATGTGATGGATGATTGAATTTATGTGATTGGAATCTTGTGCCATGAATATAACTAATAATTGCTCTTGTGCCTTGGATTTAATGTGGTGTATGATGGGTTATGTGATTAGTTAGAATACTTGTGCGCCACGAATTAAATGTTGATGTATGATTGATAAAGATGATGATTACCCTTGCGCCATGATTAATTGATGATTAGGATTGATTGATTGATCTAGTTGATGTTGGACTTGATTGTTAGTCAGATGTAAACACATCCATGTTCCTCAGAAGAGTCGCTAGCCCTGAGACCTTAAATGGTAAAAATCAATTGGATCATGGGCTTGAGCATTGCTTATGTGTCCTGGAGGTCCTAACCTTGTAGGGTAGGATTGGGCGGGTAGTCATTTTAATATTCATTATCTGGTTGATCATTGTTTATAAATTGTTTCAAGATGGTTGTGACGTGCTAAGCGGTGACACTATTTATATGTATGTGTTGATATCTTTTTTGTTGATGCGTTGAATGCGTCATTATTGATTTCAATGATGAGTAGTTGGCAATTCTTTTACTTATGATGTCATTGATTTTGCATTGCTATGATTTATATTGTTGATGCTAATTTCCCTTTTCTTAAAAAAAAAATTACCTTTTATCCTTTGCTTTCCTAGTCGTAATAGAGGGTTCGTTACAGAATTGGAGGGAATATTTTGGAGGAAAAAGTTCATTATACAAGTTATAAGATTTTCATTGGGAGGGTGAGAATTTGTATCATTCTATGTTTTTAGTGAGAAGTGATGGCTTCATCAGATAAAGAAGATTTTATTTTTGAAGCATCGACATCTTGTTCACATACCTCTTCTTTTGGGACTAGAAAATGTGATGGGAATACTTCTTATGTAAACGAAGAGTCATATTTTTCACCTAGTCAAAAGTTTGATCATAGTGCAAGCAATGATATTCATCATGTTTATCAGGAAAGTCCTAAATCTGAGGACTTGGAAGGCACCAATGATGAAGGGAAGGAATATGATGGCAATCATTTTGTTCAGCAGTTTAATAATATTGAAAATACTCAAAATCTAGGTCCAAGTGAAGACTTTGATTACATTTTAAATGATTGGGATGATAATTTTCCTCTAAGTGATCATTTTAATGGAAGCAACAATGGAGATTTCAATGGTAGCATCGATGTAGAGGAGAAAGATGACGATGGAATTAATAATGATGAATATTTTCCTCCATCAATAGAATTTAAAGGCTCCAATTAATTATGGAGATTTTCCTCCAAGTGAGGATTTTCAAGGTACTGATGTGGATGATAAAGATTTCCTCCAAGTGGGGATTTCCAAGGTACTAATGAGGATGATGAAGATTTTCCTGCAGGAGAGGATTTTCAAGGAAATGACGTGGATGATGAAGATTTTATTCCAACAGTAGAAATTAAAAACTCTGATGAAGATGATGAAGATTTTTCTCCAAGTAGGGATTTTCAAGGTACTAATGAGGATGATGAAGATTTTCCTCCAAGTGAGTATTTTCAAGGCACTGACATGGACGATGAATATTTTCTTCCAGTAGTAGAAATTAATATTTATGATGAAGATGATGAATATTCTCCCTCAAGTGGGGATTTTCAAGGTACTAATGAGGATGATGAATATTTTCCTCTAAGTGAGTATTTTTAAGGCACTGACATGATGATGAAGGTTTTCTTCCAATGGTAGAAATTAAAGGTTCCAATAAAGATTAAGAATATTTTCCTCCAAGCGGGGATTTTCAAGGTATTGATGAGGATGGTGAAGATTTTCCTCCAATTGAGGATTTTCAAGGCAATGACATGGATGATGATTTTTTTATTTCGGCAATAGAAATTAAAGTTTCTAATGAAGATGATGAAAATTTTCCTCCAAGTGGGGATTTTCAAGGTATTGATGGGAATGATGAATATTTTCCTCCAAATGAGTACTTTTAAGGCACTATTTATGATTATGAATAATTTCACTCAAGTGGGAATTTTAAAAGTAGTGAAGATGATTATGTTGATGGTGGACACTTTTTTTCAAGTGGGGAATTTAAAGGCACCAATGGTGACGAAGATGATTTTTCTTCAAGTGAGGATTTTCAACGTACTAATGAGGATGATGAAGATTTTCCTCCAAGTGAGGATTTTAAAATCACTAATGAGGATGATGAAGAATTTCCCTCAAGTGGGGATTTCAAAATAGTGAATATGATTATGTTGACGGTGAACAATTTTTTCCATTTGAGCAATTTAAAGGCACCAATGGTGATGATGATGATTTTCCTCCAAGTGAATATTTTAGAGGCACTGGTGATGGTGTTGTTGATGATGAAGACATTCTTGTTAGAGAATAATTTAATGGCATTGGTAGTATTAAGGTTGATGATGATTTTCATTCAAGTGAATATTTTCATGGAAGATCCAATGACATTGGTGAGGATGGTAATCATTTTTCTACTGAGTTTGATATTCCTCTTATCAACAAGATTATAAATGAAGATGATGATGGACCTAGGAATGAATATCATGTTCCCAATCATTCAGGTGCAACAAATCAAGGTGATAGGCATTCTCTTATTCGATCTCCTCACAATGTTTTGCATGATATTCCTCCTAGTGAAGAGGAAATTCTTTCTAGTGAGGATGATGAAGTAGTGGAGACATTCCAAAGAAACATTGTGTTTAGGACCAGGACTAGAAATTTTTATATCAATCCAAATCATTCTAGTTATACAAGGTCTAGAAAATAATTTATCAGTAAATCATTTTCCATCGATGATTTGAATTCAAGTGAATGTTGTCAAAAGAATTGTTTGAAAAGTATAGACTAAATGTATGCCTTGGAGAAAGGGAAGATATATTTTTCAATGAATAAGAGCATGAAAAATTCATATTTAGTGGGGTACATGATATCTACCAAGACATTATATGATTATCACATTGGGAATGTTTTACTTTGCAGAAAGGCTTTCAAAAACATTCACTCAATTGGTAATCTTCATCTATCAAGAATCCAAACAAGATTGGAAAAAGATCTTACATTTTACTCAAAGGTACATCATGGACGAGAGAGTAGGTCATTAACAAACACCACATTGTCATTGATGCATGATGTATTTTCCAAACATGGAGAGTGTGTGCCATATAGAGACACAATGCATATTCCAGATAACTTCTCAAGGAGAGAAATCTACAACTTATACAAATAATGTCTTGAAGGTGTTGAAGGAAATGGTAATTTTATTACATATGCATATTTTACAAGAATATGGAAGAAACAACTAAATAGTGTTGGTATTCCTAAGAATTCAAGGATGGGGATTTGCAGTATATGTGCTTCTCTTAAATCAAGAAGAGATAAATTTGAAGGGGTAGAAAGAGGCATATATTTACAAAAAAAAAATGGATAATTATCAACTATGGAAACATTTTATAAATATTTTCAGTTTATGTCATGTTGATGGCGTGACGCTCTTCCACCTACCCTACAGGGTCCCTGCGCCCGACCTCCTGGTCAAAAGGATCATTCTAACTTCACCTTCGAGCCGAAGCAGCTCCTTGAATCCCCAATGGAATCTCTATTCAAATCTCAATCCACATGTCCTTCTTGCCCTATCACGGCCTTCTGCACATGACTGTGTATTTCCCGATGTCAATTTTGGGTTTTGGGGTTTCATGATCCCCGATGTCAAGAGTTCTTGTTCTCTCGAACTCTCGAACGTCGATTTGCCGATGCGCCCTTTTGGCATTAGCCCCTCCTGGTTGTGCCATGGTCCATGTGACCACCTCTCATAAGACCGCAGCCTTATATCCTTTCGGGGCTTTGGGCTTCCAAATGTCGATGTGCTCCAACTCCCGTTAGCCCTCCAGCCTAGACCTTTGGTCCACATGACCTCCCCTTATATGACCACATTCATACCTCTTTTGGGGTTTCGGGCTTTCAAATACCGAAACGCAATTGTCCTCAGGACTCGCGAAACTCTGAATCCTGATTCTCCAATGGATAACTTTCCTTTTCGGGAAATCTCCTGAATGCTCTGATCTCCTCCACGCGTCCTCCTATGATGGACGGTCCTAATCGCTTCTCACGATTTCAGAGTTTCCACTGCTGAAATACTCCGGCATCTCGTCCCTTCGATCTCTGAAATGCTGGCGGGCTCCCGATATTGCCCATGTGTCCCCCAACTGATGGATGGCCCTGATCCAATCTCGCAGTTTCAGAGTTTTCGACACCCCAATGACAAAAATTCTCTGTCAACTCAAAACCCCGATAGTCGATATACCGACGGATCGATCGATCTCCACCACATGTCCTCAATAGATGGACGGCTCAGATTGAATCCAGGATTTTCACTATGAAAATTCCCGATCACTCGCCCCCGTGACTCCCGATTTCATGANCAGAGTCCTTCTTTCGTGCACTCCTTGCACCGGCTCAATGCCCACCTGGAAGAGCTCTACAGAATTTTGTCTGCAACTATGTCTCTCATACACAGCCTTGCCTCCAAGTTATTCAACAACCTTGAGGTCTTCTCCCTGAGCTATTAACTTCAGTTCTTGTGTCGCAGCACGTCCTTGTCTGAACCCACAGTATTCAGAAATGCATCCTTTGTGCACGACTATCAGAACCCGCAGCATTCTGTCACACCCTCTTGGTATGAAGCCTCAAAGACCTCTCAAGACTAAAATCAAACCAACTCCTGCAAATGAAAACCCACAACATACATCTACAACATACATAAAGAACACTCACAGACATCCATTTAACACACAATAATGCAGGAAAAACTGCTCTTTGTATTAAATATGGCAAATGCATGTTTATACAAGGTGTTCCTGAGCACGACATGTAGCAAGGTTTCAGCTCTTCTCCCTTCTGCTCTCTACTCGCAAATTCTTTCTATTTCCACTACACACACTCCACTAACTACTAAAGAGATACAATTCATCTTTTTACATGAGGAGGCTCTTTGAGCTCTTCCCTCCAATCTACCTACCCTATTCAATTACATTGAATGGGTTGTCTAGTCCAGCATCGGATCTAGATCCCAGCCTTACAAACATTAAAGGCCTACCTACCTAATGCCTGCATAAAAGCACGGCCCTATGGCTCAACAGCCTAAACATTAAATTACATTCAATTTCAAAATAGAAGATGAGGGTTGCGCCTCTCTTCCTCCTTGAATGCATGCGCTTGACATGGTTGGCTGGTTGGCTGGATGACTTAGAGAGATGCTCCTGCATCATACTCCTCAACTGCAAAATTCATGAGCTCCTGCTCATGAGCTTCCCATCTCAGCTGTTGAAATCCCCCTGGATCCCAAATCATCCTCTGGAGTTGTTCATCCACTCCATCTTCCTGTTGTTGTTGCTTCTACATTGCTGCTGTTGTTGCTTCTCTTCTGCTCAGCCTCTCCTCACTGGCAGTCCTTGTTGACCTTAACATCAACCTTCTGATGTCTTCTATCACACGGTCCAGCTGCTCCAGTGGTTGGTCTTGTTTTTCCAGTCTCCCCAGCTGCAAAAAGTTTCGGCACATGAGCAGATCATCGTGATCTCCCATGCCTTCTTCATCAGCTTCCAACTTCACCTGTTGGATGTGCACGCTCTACACTTTCACCCTCTCTTCTAGGGATTCTATCTATTCATACAAATCAGCCAAACTAATGTTGTTTGCCTCTTCTTCTTCTTCTTCTGCAAACTCCCATGTTGCAGTCCCTTCAGCTTCCTGGCTGAAAATATTGAGCCATTCCTCGAAATGCTCATCATCCTCTTCTTCTTCTTCTGCTGTCAGCTTCAATGCTGCAGCTTCCTCAGTTTCCTGGCTGAATGCATTGAGACACTCCTCAGAATGCTCATTTTTCTCTTCTTCTTGGGCAACTTCTAAATTCTGCTCCAATTTTTCTTTCCTGACAGTCACAGCCGACTGTTCTTCTGTTGTTGTTGCATCTGCAACACAATTTTCTGCCTCCTCCTAGGAAAATGGTAGGAATATCTGAATTCCCCCAACCATCATACATCTTTTCAAATCCTCCTCTTATGTTATCCGCACATGTTGATCTGAATCCATCCCTGAGTTTATCTGCTCTGTCAGCTCTTCTAGATGATTCCAACTCACCTATGAGTTTATAAGACTCTCAGACAGTCTCGAATTCTCATCTCTTCCCACCTGGCAATCCGAGATGCTTCCGCTGCCCTCCTGGCAGTCTTCGATATCCCGCAGCGACCTCATTTCATTGCATAGATGGCAATGTGAAATTCCCTGGATGTCCTCCTGACAGTCCGTGAGATCCCACAGTGATCTCAACTCGTTGCCCACTTGGAAATATGGAATTTCCTCTCTGCCCTCCAGGCAGTTCTTGAGATATTCACCTGATCTCAATTCACTGAGATCCCTTCCAGTCTCCGGTTCACACACCTGAACCACTTCCTCTTCTGGTCCATTGAGGTTTTCAGCATACCTTATCCATCCTCTTAACATCCTACGTTGTCTTCTAACCATCAACTCCTTGACTGGCCATTTTACCTTCGGCTTCTTCATGGGCCATTCACATACCCATCTCAGCTTCTTATCCTGCCGCATCCGCAGTTCAATCTTTTCTATGTCTACCCTTATTTCAGCGAGCTCTTTATCCATCTCTGCAAGCTTTTCTGCTTTGCTCTTCTTCCCAGCATGCCTATGGCCTTTAGTAACCATGGTGTTGTCTCTGTCTNTGCAAAAAGTTTCGGCACATGAGCAGATCATCGTGATCTCCCATGCCTTCTTCATCAGCTTCCAACTTCACCTGTTGGATGTGCACGCTCTACACTTTCACCCTCTCTTCTAGGGCTTCTATCTATTCATACAAATCAGCCAAACTAATTTTGTTTTCCTCTTCTTCTTCTTCTTCTGCAAACTCCCATGTTGCAGTCCCTTCAGCTTCCTGGCTGAAAATATTGAGGCATTCCTCGGAATGCTCATCATCCTCTTCTGCTTCTTGTACTGTCAGCTTCAATGCTGCAGCTTCCTCAGTTTCCTGACTGAATGCATTGAGACACTCCTCAGAATGCTCATTTTTCTCTTCTGCTTGGGCAGCTTCTAAATTCTGCTCCAATTTTTCTTTCCTGACAGTCACAGCCGACTGTTCTTCTGCTGTTGTTGCATCTGCAACACAGTTTTCTGCCTCCTCCTAGGAAAATGGTAGGAATATCTGAATTCCCCCAACCATCATACAGCTTTTCAAATCCTCTTCTTATGTTAGCCGCACATGCTGATCTAAATCCATCCCTGAGTTTATCTGCTCTATCATCTCTTCTAGCTGATTCCAACTCACCTCTGAGTTTATAAGACTCTCAGACAGTCTCGAATTCTCATCTCTGCCCACCTGGAAATCCGAGATGCTTCTGCTGCCCTCCTGGCAGGCTTCAAGATCCCGCAACGACCTCATTTCATTGCATAGATGGCAATGTGAAATTCCCTGGATGTCCTCCTAACAGTCTGTGAGATCCCGCAGTGATCTCAACTCATTGCCCACTTGGAAATATGGAATTTCCTCTCTTCCCTCCATGCAGTTCTTGAGATCTTCACCTGATCTCAATTCACTGAGATCCCTTCTAGTCTCTGGTTCACACACCTGAACCACTTCCTCTTCTGGTCCATTGAGGTTTTCAGCAT
>JZKD02S1596199.1:0-10004 GCA_000966675.3 Picea glauca
ATTTCAACATGACAAGTTACCCATCCATGTGTAAAAACATAAGCAATTCCCAAGTGATGTTGATAATTATGACCAACAAGGGAGTTAGATCAATATTTGAAGCAAGGGTATTAGAAAGAACATGAGAAGAGGCATTGGTAGTACTAGATGCAATAGTCATCAAGGATAGCATTAGGTGCAAGAGTAGAGAGACCAATATCAAGAGTAACAATATCGACACAAACAATAGATGCTAGTGTGCTACTCCTAATGCTTGTGGCATCCTGTCTCAACAATTGCTATAAAAAACAAATTTTATGTTAGGTATAATTAATCAAAATTAAGAAATTGCATACATTCAAGCAATTGAGTTCATATAATTTCAAAATTTTATACATTGAACTCATTGATCCTCAAAAGTAAGCATTATTTTCTTTTGATGCTTTCTTCAAAGATATCTACATCAAACTTGATAGTTCTTGTGTCCATTTTTTTAACTTGCTTTTTGATAGTTGTGCGAGGGTCAAGTTAATCATAAATGTCATAATCATCACCATGATGAAGCAATTTGGAAACCTACAAACAACTAGTATTTAATATGGATTAGAACAATGATAATAATTTATAAAAAAACATATAAAAGTTATATTACATTACCTTCCTACATCAATTGTTTTTTCATGATAAACCTACAACATAAACACTGGAATGTTAATTAGATAAAATATCAAAAATACATAACTAACTAAAATCATATTAAACCATAATACTTAGTAAATAAGGACTAAAAATTGTAAAACATAATTAACTCTTTCCTTAATTCAATTCAAATCGTAATAGATCAACATGTCATTTTGCAAAGACTTTCCTAGAATACCATGGTCATGACTCATAACTTGCCTAGAATACCATGGCCATATTACCATGTCAAATACTTTCCTAGAAAACTTTCTAAATAGGGAAGAGATTGGTGCAAGTATAGGAATTTCCAATTATGATAGCATGACATTAAGTTTTGACAAAGTATGTTTTAACATTAATTTCATTTTCAAAATAATTTGGGAAACATTTTATTTACTTGATGTATATTCACTTGCAACAAACCATTTTTCAATATGGGGCAACTTTCAACATAACATAACTTTCTACTTTTCAAATTTCAACAGATATAAGGTTAAACACTTGTATTTGATATAACGTTTAATGCAAATTCATGCACAAATCATCACCATTGAAACATCCTAAACATCATCATTGAAACACATATAATCAGTTTCCTCACATGTGCACCCTAGTGGCCAAGATTCTTCATAATGTGGCATCAGTTCAAAATGTGCATCTTCAAAAGTTAAATTGATGCCACAATCATACATTGGGATGGGTTTGGCATTCATGGATGTGTCACCACTTTCCATGTAATGGAACATGATGATTGAGCTGTTTCTTTGGGTTGAATAGTTAGATTCAAATGATGCCATAGGGTACTTGTAGTTCTCTTAGTCACAATAATTGTTATTCTAAGCATGCTCTTTTAGTTGGATACAAGAAAATAAGTTTCATGGAGGATAATAATAATTTCATTAGTGGAATTGAAAATTCCAATGATGACAAATGTATTGGTTCATGGGATATTCAAAATCATGTCTACAATTCTACTGGTTTTATTTTCCCATTGGCCATGGTTGATGACAATAATGAGGAGATGGGTTGAATCAACATAAATATGAAAATTAGTGTAATCTGTATAATAGGAACTCGATGGGAATTCATTCATGATGGCTTGGAATATTTATGTCTTTTCTTCTATAATGTTGAAAAATGTTTGCAAATATCGCTTGATGTGTTGAATTTGATCCTAGTTTGGTGGAATCATTGAGGTGGAAGCCATTTATTTAGTGAGACAATAAAATACAAAAAATTCACCCATTCAACTATCGAGATACGCAAAAATCTCAAATGAACCACACACTATCTTAAATACTCAAATGAACAGAAACCAACCTAAATGCTCGAATAAACCTACAACATAAACACCATTATGTTAATTAGATAAAATATGTATAAGATGAAATGATTGCAAATCATATTCAAACACAATTAGTAATAAAAAATATAAAATATAAAACATAATTTCCTCTTTCCTCAGATCTATTCAAATTGTAATCGATCAACAAATCCTGTGTTGCAATGATTCGTTTTATTGCACAAACCACAACTTCATTTCAATCATGCCTTGAAAAAATATAATTGGGTAGCTTGCTTGTGCTTCCAGGATGTGAAATGTTTATAAACCCTACAACATTTCCATAAACGTTTGGCCTTCTATAAATACACATATATTTTCCTTTACTTTGATTGATTTCTTTCATTTGGTTATAATTTGCACAAATTCCACATCTCTGCATACTCAATAGATATTAGGCCAGCCATATCTAATATTTGTATTTGTATGTTGGGCCAACATAATCCATTAGTTCAACTTCATTGTTGTATGGAACATTTACACCATCCATAGAAAAGATCCCAACCCATGTAAATTAGTTGGATTTGTATATGAAAGTAAGATTACATTCTTGTCTTGTCTTACTTTTAGTTTACAATGTAAACTTGACTTGTTGGGTAAGTGGTGCTTCCTTGTTTACGATGTTTTATAATTTCTACAAGGTCCCAATTGTTGATGCTTGATATGAATAACTCAAACACAACAATGAATGATGACTCCACTAGGGAAACTCATGAATAACTTAATCTAGACCTTGATTCCACAAATTTTGTCTTGAAGAGGCGAATAAAGTGCTTCCAACCAAGGATGGAATGCTTGAGTAGTGAATTGAACCATTGAACAAATTTCACATAGAGTGTGCAATGAAAAACACATGTCATAAGCGTAGGATCATAAAGTTATTTGGAAAAACAATAGTCCATGAAGGTTTTGATGTTTTTATCTAGATCCTCATGGGGATCACCTTTGAATTGTTGTAGATAATCTGCTAGACACTATACTTCTTGACAATAATCTAGAAAACCCAGGGTGTCACAAGGTATTACCACTAGCCACCACACATCTATCACGACTGTCCATTGACAAGAAGCCACATGAGGTAAAGCTCATTCCTAGCGCAAGATTATCTCTAAAGATAACAAAGACTTGGTTTTTTAGAATAGATAGGAAAAATTAATTAAACAAATGACCTCCTCCCTAGTACGGTTATCATTTACCGTTGTTCTTGATTTGTTACATCGAGCTACCAAGATCATTAAGATCATTATGCTGATGCTTAATGTGAACAAATCAAGCACACAAGTTAAACACCCTTTTAGGGATCTCAAGGGAAAAAGGGGATAGAAGCTCGACTTGCTAAAGCCCTAAACTCACTAACTACACTGTTAGGTTTATTAGTTAACCGAGTTAGTAGAGGCATTCCACTTAGGGGTTCTAATCATCTATTTATGTGTGTGTTAATGTAAAACATATAACTTTTTTAATAGTTAATTTCATAAATGTTCTATTGGTGGGTAGATTTATTCCTAAACATGTATGCAAGATTATTGTGAATGTTTATCTAAACTAATAAATACAAAAAAAATGTTAAAAAAACTATTAAAAATAATTGTAAATCAAATATGGTAATGTTAATTTTTTAAATCTGAAAAGAAACAAGCTATAAAATGTTATACCAATTATGCTAGAAACCAATTAACACCAAGTTCTAAAGTCAACAAATCCACAAAATTGATCCATGAACTAACACAATGTAAATTTATAATGGTTCTTCCTAAAATCATAAAACATCATGCATATATACATAAGTTAAGTCAAATAAACCAGAAACCAAAGAACTACAAAACTAAAATCAAATTTATTACTCAAGACTATATATAAGAAACCCCAATATTCCTAGCAACTAGTTCATCTTCCTCTCAACAAGATGTTTTTGAAACCATATGTTGTTCATAACAAATTAAAATCTAAACCAGTTTAATCCCTAGATAGCGTGAAGTCTTTGCCAACTCCATTTATGTTGATGCTTAATGTGAACAAATCAATCACAATAATTAAAAACTTGAGTACTGCTTAAATCCATAAACTCGATTTAAACTCATTAATTATGGTCTTATGTTTCTTAGTTAACTGATTTAATGGATGTGTTTCCCCTAAGGGTAATAGTCCTCTAGTTTTGTGTGCACATTGATTTTAAATTGTTCCTTGTGTTAATGGTTAATCATTGTTAAATTTTCTATTAGTATGCATATTTTCTCCTAAACTACTATTCAAGGACATTTCAAATATTGATCTAAAATAATAATTGCAAGAGAGCATTAAGGTAGTTTTTATTGAATGTAAGCTAGATTTGAGCATGTCAACTTTTTGATTGATATTAGCGGGAAACAAAACAAGACAAGCTTGTAAATGGTACCAAACTACATTTAACTTGCTAACTTGCTATATGTTGGGAAGCCAATTAGCCTTGATATTTAAAGTTAACAAATCTATAGAATTAATTCATGAACCAATAGAACATAAATGTATAATAATTTCTATAAACTCAAGCAAACCATGCATATGTACAACAGTTAACTAAAATAAATAGATAATACAAATAGTTAATAGAACTATAATTAAATAATTAATTTTTGTGTTAATTCTATAGTTTGAATCACATAATTTTAATTAACATTTATTATCCTATCATTTTGAAATTGAAAACATGAATAGAAAGAAGGTCATGCCATCCACCATATATAAATTTATGAAATACATAAACAAATATGTTTAACTATCAATTACTGTCCTGTCCACTTTCATTGACTAGCCATACAAGCTTCAAAATTAAACATAGTCCTGAGAAAAACATATAGAAGAACCACCAAATTGCACTGTCTAGATATCCAACATATATGCTATTGCTGGTGAGTAAAAAATATATATCAAAACATCCATGTATTAACTACAAAAATTCAAATGGAATAATTTTCTTGTGATAAATATATTGTTGCATAACCTTGTTAATTTGAATTGTAGTTTCATCATCTATTGGGATTGGGATAAATTCCAGAAGCTCATCCAATGATGTGATAGTGGGGTGTCCTTCAACAACTGATAGGGCCAACTTTATGTTATAGTCTTAATTTCCACCCTACAATGTCAGGAGGAACATAGCAGAAGATGACAGTTAAAAAAAAACCTTCAACTCAATATTCAGTCAGTTTTTGAAGGGTGTCATTAGTCATACATGGACAACAAGAGACATGTCGCTCATTTTCCATGTATGACTAATGATATGTCATCTATAATGAAACCCACAACTAGTCACTAGTCATCTATAGTGCAACCCGTGATACCCTCAGTAACCTTCTAGATTTGTGGAGTTTCAAAGAAGAAAATAAGGGATGAGTTGGTTCTTCGTGACATGAGACTTGGAGATCACATCATTTGATTCTCCATTGGTCTCTAGAAGATATAGAAGCTCTGCCAAGCCTCTTACAAGAGTCTATATAAATAAGACCAATCTTGAGCATGAGGGAAGAAGAACCATTTGTAGATATATGTTGCTAAAATACATAGGTACTTCTCCATCTACATAAGTTGCAATTAGGTTTCCTAGCTTGGTTGAGGAAGCTAAGGAGGAGCAAGGAGAAAGGGGAAAGGAGGAGTTCATTTACACCTTGAGGTAATGATATTGATACACTTCTTTCATTTCAGTTAATAGATCATTGGTTTTCCTCCATGAATGTTTGTATTCTTTTTACGAATGTTTAGATATGGTCTCATAATGAATAGATCATGATATATATAGTGGATTTGAATTTCCTAACACTCGAAGAATAATAGATTGGTATTTTTTTGTCTCCTTGTGTGTGGGAAGTAGATTGCAAGAGATGGAGCTAAATATCAAGAGCTGCATCAAGTAGACATGAGAGGACAATCGTCGGTCGAAAAGTATGTTCAACACCCTTCTTGGTTAAAACAAAACATTTTTTCTTGAATTCAGAGGAAACTGTTAGAAGTCTAGCCCATTGTATTTCTAGGATCAATAAGCAGATCCTAGGGAGATCTTGTCAATGAATTGGTGAGATTTTATCCGTAAAAAACTGGCAACTCCATTGGGGAAGAATATTTGGTTCTTTTCTAGTTCAATTTCCCTTGCCTATTCACCTTTGTTTTTTGTTTCTAAGTTTGTTTATCTTCCCTAGCACTCCCTTAGAGAGTAGACCTCTTAGATAGAGAGACAATGTTTTTGATTTCAGTACTACTGACCAACAACACCTTGCATATGGTCACTTGTTGCAGGGTATATGGCCCATGACACCCCTTGTAGGCTTTAAAAAATTGCAAAATTTTCATTTTTTTGGTCAGATCTAGATGTGTCTGATATCAAGAATCTATATTTGATATGTGTCTCTAGATCCTCTCTCTGTTTGATACTCTTGATTGTTGCTTGTGTTTCCAAGTAGTTTTTAGTTTTTGAGTGTTCCTCTCATTTTATTTTGTGAATGTAAAGTGGACTCAAGGTTTTTTTTGGGGTGATTTCATTTCATCTTTTTGAGTTCTAACATGGGTTTTCATTGTCCTGCCTTTATCTCCATGGTCACTATTTCCCCATTGTCAAATCATGACAGGGCACAATTTTTACAAATTTCATAAGTATCATTTGATCCGGATGGATTTTGGTGGCCTCCCACCTATTCCAACTAGCTCATTTTAGCAATTTTCCAGTTTGACAATTTTTTCCTAGTTTTCGGGTCCCTGACTTCCAGGGCCATTTTGAGACCCTAAACAACATTTTTAGGGCTCGCTATAGTCAAACTATAGATGGAGTCATATTTTGATAGAACCATGTGTATTCCTCGGATAGAATGGTGCATACCTCCTGCCCTCAGGCCGAGATCTGCGCAGGATCTTCTCTAAACCTCGACAAGGGTTAACTGAACCCCTTGTTTAAGCCCAGAAAAGAATTTCAGGTCTTGCGAGTTGGAAACTTCGAATACAATGCCACAGTCCTTGGCAATAGCTGAAACATGAAATTTTGAATCGGCTTAAGGTGTAAGCCCCCTCTTCAGCCCCTTTTCCAATATGACCACAGCCAAGCCTTAACGCAAGCACCTTTCGCAACTCGCGACTTAGCGAGTTGGAGCACCAACTTCTCATGCTCTTCCCTTGCAAATACCTGAAACGCGATCCCTCAACGAAGGTTGACTCCACCCAAAGCGACGGGCTCACGCCACCTGTCACCTCTGCTTTACTCTACTTACGGGGTGAGTTCTTTCCACCTGTCCACACAGACTTTCCGGCGTTCACAACTTGAGCAAACAACCAACAACCGTTCCTCTTCCTCTATGGATCCCTGACTTCGAAATCATACCTTCGATGATATCTATGGCTATGTGCCTCCCTCTATCCAACGGTCCTAGCTGTATTGGGATTTCACAACCTAGGAGTTCGCAACTCTTGAGTCCAACCTTGAACTACTCCACTTCCCAGTCCCTGATATGGCGAATTCACATACGAGATCAACGGTCCTTGTTGATCCAGATCTAACGGTCACTACTCCTCCTGAGCTTATGGACATTGAAAGACTCTCAGTCTTAATCCCTCCGCTGATCTATCAGATCCAATGACCTACGAAACTTTGGCACTTCCCCCTAAAGCGATTCCACCGTCTGATTCAACTTCTCAAGGACTTCTAGCCAAATGATTTGGCATCCTCCCTCTTGAACTTGACTTTTGTGAGATGATTTCGACCTTTGTCTCCATTTGAACACTTCATAGTTTCGATCCCTTCTGAGCTTTCGCTTACGAACTCAAGGCTTCCAAAAGGAACCCTGCACGCACTCCTTGCGGAAAATTTTCAAATAACCTCATGTTATTTGGGTCTTCTGACTCTGTGCACTCTTTGCAGTAAATAATTCTTCAACTCCTCTGTGAGTTTGAAGTAATTTGTTCCCTTCTGCTAGCCCAGACACACTTTTCATGGCTCTGTGATCTACTAGCACTCTTACTTGTAAAGACACAATTTGAATCTCCTTCGAGAGTTTTGAGATGAAACTCAGAGCTTGGTTGACGCACTCCTTGCGGACCCTCCACTGCACTCTTTGCAGGAGTTCTCAGAAAGAGTAACAACTGAAACTCATTCTCTCCTTATCCAAAATTCAAACATTCAACATAGAATTCTAGAGCATACACACACACATAACATTGAAGAAAAATGCATACAGAGAATGCAAACAAGCCTGCAACACACCATTTAACAAGTGGTTCCAATAACCATAACAAACACATAGATTGGAATCAAAACTTTCTTCTATTAATTCCAGTGCTCCTGTACATGGCAAATAACAACTAAAATGCAAAAAATTCTCCGTTCTCCTCTATTCTTATCTGCAGCTCTACAACTTATGAATTTTGAAATTATGTTACAATGATACAAGGGTGAGGGTGTCTATCATCCGTTTTCCCTCCTACGCTTCTAAAACTGTCTAATCTATTAAATTAAATCTACCTACTTGCATTAAACAAACATAAATGCCCATTACATCCACGGATAGGAACATACGCTCCAAAATCAGTTTGGATCTTCAATACATAAATGCTAATGCACTTTCCTCCCATCCATTACATTAATGTTTCAAATTTTGAAATTCACAACGTTTTCACAAAAACGTATTTAATTGCATCTGCGCGTCCAACTATCTCCTTGGTTTTAAGCACGCACTTGGGCTTTATACGATGCTCCTGCATGATACTCCCTCGCTTGAAAATTTTCATGAAATCCTGTTCATGAGCTCTTGCATGGTCTGTCCATGCTTTTGAATTGCTGCTTTATTCTCCAAGCTGACATCTTCAATTGGATGTCCTTTCCACTTGACCAAGTATTCAAAATACTCTTTTCTCCTGGTCTTTCTGCTAATCCTCTTGTCAATTATGCTTTCCATCTGTGTCTTTTTAGCTACATGCATTTGTTTTGTCCATTGAATTTCTTCCTGTTCACCCTCTGCTCCTGCTTCTTCATCTCTGTAAGGGTACAAATCCGCGACATTGAATATCGGTGAAATTTCGACCCCATCGGGTAATTCAATCTCATACGTGTTTGCCCCAAATTTTCTTATGACCTTGCATGGTCCAATTTTCTTCATCTTTAGTTTGTTGTATGTTCCCCCTGGGAACCTTTCCTTCCTCAAATGTGCAAGAATCAAATTACCAACTTCAAATTGAAGTTCTCACTTGTGTTGATCTGCTCTACACTTGTACTCTTGAGTTGAACTCTGCAATCGCTCCTTGATTCTGCTATGAAGCTCCTTCATTCCTTATACAAAGTCCTCTGCAGTAGCACTCCTGAATTCAACTTGTTCTGAATCTTTCAATTCATAGACTCCCCTTGGTTGAATTCCATATACAATTTGGAATGGACTATGCCCTGTGCTTCTATTGAGTGGATCATTGTAAGAAAATTCCTCCTGTGGCAGAATATGATCCCATGGACTGTGGTGTTCAGTCACTAAGCTCCTTAACAAATATCCCAAGCTCCTGTTCACGACCTCTGTCTATCCATCTGTTGAGTCCATTTTTGTGCTTCCATAAACCATACTTTTGCCTCTTTATTTGTCCATTTTACCTTCATTTCATTCCACATTTTCCATGAAACAACCTATTCAAGGTATATTTGTCATTCTTTAGCTTGAGAATTGAATTTTCTAAATTTTAGCATTAAAATTGGAAATTTACCAGAAATTACARGATTTGACCAAATCCCGTAAAAGCTCCGTGGTTTGTATACTTGCAGGACACCTGGGCGAAATCTAACACTTGGGTCGTGTTCCCAGATGTACAAGGATGGAGAATGAGCTATCAGATTCGAAATCTAAGACTACTAGATGTCCGGTCAACGTTGGTCAAACAAGGCCACTTCAACAGAAATTGCCCTGTTTCAGCCTTAAATCTTGGACAGTTTTTGATTTCGTGGGATTTTGACCATATATTGTGGATCTAAAGGAGGCATTCGACCCTCCTAGGATATTGTGGATCT
>JZKD02S1596200.1:0-10004 GCA_000966675.3 Picea glauca
GAAGTCTGGCTACCATCAGGTCCCAATAGAGCAGAAAGATGTATGGAAAACTGCCATCAAGTCCAAAGAAGGTCTTTTCAAATGGTTGGTCATGCCCTTTGTTTTGACGAATGCCTCAACAAATTTCCTGAGAATGATGGACGAGATCTTGCAACCTTTCACCAATTCTTTTTTGGTGGTGTATCTGGATTAAATCTTCATCTACAACAAGACTTGGGCGGTACACTTTTAGCATATTCAGTAGGTTCTGCACACTCTATGACAACACAAGCTATAATAAAATTTGGAGAAATTCTCCTTTGGCATGGACAGGGTCCAATACCTAGGCTACATTGTTGATGAGCATGGGGTACATGTTTATCCCGTCAAGATCCAGGTGATTCATGACTAGATAGACCCAACCACA
Organism: Picea glauca; assembly: GCA_000966675.3. Lineage (NCBI taxonomy): Eukaryota > Viridiplantae > Streptophyta > Pinopsida > Pinales > Pinaceae > Picea > Picea glauca. The sequence goes on from JZKD02S1596200.1 coordinate 407, forward strand.
CTCACTGAGCTTCAGATATTTTTAGGCCTTGCCTATTTCTATTGTAGGTTCATGTTGGGATTCTCCCATATTGCATGGACCCTCATCCAAGTAACTAGGGGTGGTGGTAGGGAAAATTTTGTGTGGGGCTTGTCACAACAACAAGTGTTCGATGATTTGAAGTAGCACTTGTGCTCATCCTCAGTTCTCTCATTACCCAACCTACAACAACCCTTTTATATCAATACATATGCTTCATACTATGATGTGGGTGTAGTTCTCACTTAACACAGAAACCTTGTGGCCTATCATAGTGAGACACTATCAAATGTTGTCTATAAGTACCCTAATTATGACAAAGAAATGAACTCCATTGTACAAGCCTGCTGCAAATGGAGGAATTACATTCTCAGGAAGGAGACAATCATCCACACCAATCATAAGACGTTGTCGTTCATGCAGACATAAGGAAAATTGCAGAATGACAGCCATCAAAAGTGGTCCACATACTTGCAACAGTTTTATCTCAACATCAAGAATAAGAAATGAAGCACCGATAATGTGGTTGATTGCCTCATCCACCCTCCAGTTGCAACACTCACCATGGTGATAAACTCTTGCAACCACAATACCACCGGGTGGACCCAAATTTATGAGAGAGATCTTGACATCTCTGCCACATACCAGATGTTGGGTGCCAACATAGATGTCACTGATTTCCATCTTCAGGATGGGTTTTTGTGCCATCTGGGCCATCTCTGTGTTCCATCAAGTGAGCAATCGAAGATGATTTTGGAATCCTAGTACAATTTGGTGGAAGTACACATCGACATCGAAAAGAAAGTGGCAGTGTTGCAACAACATTTCTATTGGTCGAAAATTCAACAAGATGTCAGCAAGTATATCAGATCCTACATTGCCTGCGCCATTACCAAACCGGCCATTAAGAAATAAGGCATGTACACCCCTCTGCCTCCTCCTGAAATGCCCCAAGAATCCATCTTGATGGAATAAGTTTCGGGACTTTCGTCAACCAAGCGCCGAAATGACTGTGTTTTTGTGGTGGTTGATTGTTTTTCTAAAATGGAAATTATGGCTGCCTACAAGAAGAGCATCACAGCATAGGCCACTGTCAAACTCTTCTTAGAATGAGTATGGGTACATTTTGGGATACCACAAACCATTGTCTCATATCGAGAGAGTTGGTTCCTAAGCACCTTCTAGTTGAGCCTCTAGTCACTATTGGACACCAAGCTCACCAAATCCAGTGCCTTCCATACCCAGACAGATGGTCAAATGAGGTCGTCAACTAGATGATCGTGCATATCCTACACATGCAAAATTCCAAGCATCCCTGCACATGGGATGAGAGTCTTCTGTATGTTCAACGAAACTACAACACAGCCCTACATAACTCAACCGACCACAACCCCTTTCAGGTGGGGTTTGGATTTCAACCATTGGGTCCCATGGATGTTGCACTATCCCTTGTTACCACCTAGGTAGATTCGTCCCATGCTCAAACTGAAGTCGACAAAGCTACCAGGTTCATTGAGCAGATCCATCACATCCACCAACAGGTTTAGGATATTTTACAGAAGTCCAATGCCAAGTACAAGCAACGCCATGATCAACATCGGGTGCCACACAAGTTTTAGGTGGGAGATAAAGTTTGGTTTCACTTGCAGAAAGAATGCCTTATCGGGCCCCATCGAAAGCTTTGTTCACTCTGCTATGGACCTTACACCATCACCAAGGTTGTGGGTGAGAATTATTTTGAGCTCAACATTCCCCCCTTCCTTGGCNGACAACACAAGCTATAATAAAATTTGGAGAAATTCTCCTTTGGCATGGACAGGGTCCAATACCTAGGCTACATTGTTGATGAGCATGGGGTACATGTTGATCCCATCAAGATCTAGGTGATTCATGACTAGCTAGACCCAACCACACTCACTGAGCTTCAGATATTTTTAGGCCTTGCCAATTTCTATTGTAGGTTCATGTTGGGATTCTCCCATATTGCATGGACCCTCATCCAAGTAACCAGGGGTGGTGGTAGGGAAAATTTTGTGTGGGGCTTGTCACAAAAACAAGTGTTCGATGATTTGAAGTAGCACTTGTGCTCATCCCCAGTTCTCTCATTACCCAACCTACAACAACCCTTTGATATCAAGACATATGCTTCAGACTATGATGTGGGTGCAGTTCTCACTTAACACAGAAACCTTGTGGCCTATCATAGTGAGACACTATCAAATCTTGTCTATAAGTACCCTACTTACGACAAAGAAATGTACTCCATTGTGCAAGCTTGCTGCAAATGGAGGAATTACATTCTCAGGAAGGAGACAGTCATCCACACCAATCATAAGACGTTGTCGTTCATGCAGACATAAGGAAAATTGCAGAATGACAGCTATCAAAAGTGGTCCACATACTTGCAACCGTTTTATCTCAACATCAAGTATAAGAAATGAAACATCGATAATGTGGTTGATTGCCTCATCCACCCTCCAGTTGCAACACTCACCATGGTGATAAACTCTTGCAACCACAATACCACCGGGTGGACCCAACTTTATGAGAGAGATCCTGACATCTCTGCCGCCTACCAGATGTTGAGCGCCAACATAGATGTCACTGATTTCCATATTCAGGATGGGTTTTTGTGCCATCTAGGCCATCTCTGTGTTCCATCAAGTGAGAAATCGAAGATGATTTTGGAATCCCAGTACAATTTGGTGGCAGTACACATCGGCATCGAAAAGAAAGTGGCAGTGTTGCAACAACATTTCTATTGGTCGAAAATTCAACAGGATGTCAGCAAGTATATCAGATCCTACACTTCCTGCGCCATTACCAAACCGGCCATTAAGAAATAAGGCATGTACACCCCTCTGCCTACTCTTGAAAGGCCCCAAGAATCCATCTTGATGGAATAAGTTTCGGGACTTTCGTCAACCAAGCGCAGAAATGACTGTGTTTTTGTGGTGGTTGATTGTTTTTCTAAAATGGCAATTATGGCTGCCTACAAGAAGAGCATCACAGCAGAGGTCACCGTCAAACTCTTCTTAGAATGAGTATGGGTACATTTTTGGATACCACAAACCATTGTCTCATATCGAGAGAGTTGGTTCCTAAGCACCTTCTAGTTGAGCCTCTAGTCACTATTGGACACCAAGCTCACCAAATCCAGTGCCTTCCACACCCAGACAGATGGTCAAATGAGGTCGTCAACTGGATGATCGTGCATATCCTACACATGTAAAATTCCAAGCATCCCTGCACATGGGATGAGAGTCTTCTATATGTTCAACAAAACTACAACACAGCCCTACATAACTCAACCGACCACAACCCCTTTCAGGTGGGGTTTGGATTTCAACCATTGGGTCCCATGGATGTTGCACTATCCCTTGTTACCACCTAGGTAGATTCGTCCCATGCTCAAACTGAAGTCGACAAAGCTACCAGGTTCATTGAGCAGATCCATCACATCCACCAACAGGTTTAGGATATTTTACAGAAGTCCAATGCCAAGTACAAGCAACGCCATGATCAACATCGGGTGCCACACAAGTTTTAGGTGGGAGATAAAGTTTGGTTTCACTTGCAGAAAGAATGCCTTATCGGGCCCCATCGAAAGCTTTGTTCACTCTGCTATGGACCTTACACCATCACCAAGGTTGTGGGTGAGAATTATTTTGAGCTCAACATTCCCCCCTTCCTTGGCTCGAATTCAGTATTTAATGTGGACATCCTTCAGCCATATTCTCCACCACTATTGGACACCTTAGAGCTAGAAAAACAGTTGACACCCACAGAGTTCAACCCTGATTGCATGGAACATGCATCCACTAATCAGATCATGGACACATAGGTCAAGGGAAGTCTCCAACAAAGGATCTAACTTTATTGTGTTGTCAAAGAAAGGCAGCTTCTGCACCAAGGCAAGTGGCTCACCCGAGGCCAAATTCAATAGAAATTTCCTCATCTTATGGGGGAACTCAACACAATGGAGACAATTGCTTCATAAGGGGGGCGGATTGATACAAATGGACATCAGTGGCCACCCACCTATTCCAACTATCTCACTTACAGATTTCATCTTGGCAGTTTCAATTTTCATATTAGCGGTTGTTTCCTAGTTTTTGGGTCCTGAACTTCCAGGGCCGTTTTGAGGCCCTAAACAATGCTTTTAGGGATCACCATAGTCAAATAATAGATGGATTGAGCGTTTGAAGACATAATGTGTAGTTCTCGGATAGAGATTTCCAATGGGATATCGTGCGCCTAAAATAGATATTCTATCCAAAAGTTACGAAACCAAGAAGTTGATGTACAAACTTACCCCAACGAGGCCCACATGAATTTTGGCGCTTCATCTCCTAGGATTAGGTTTTTAGATGTATAGGGTTTTTGAATTCATGTTTATTGTAAAAAGACTTTTAGAGCCTCATTGTATTCATCTTGCGAATGAGTGTAGCCATCACATCTCTTCTCATAGATAAGTTGTCACCATTTTAACAAGCTTGTTTCAGTGTGCATTTTACAGTTTCAACATATTTCTTATTTAATAGATGTCAAGTTTTATTGTATCTCTGTTATTATTCATTGTGTCTCTGTGTTAATATCATCAATCTGTGTTTTCATTTTGTTCCGCTCAAAAATCTGGATCATGCCACCGCCATGTTCAAATAAGTTTGATGATCAAAAAGTTGGTGGTAAAATGCTAGTTTAATGTCAAATGACCTTTTTCTTCCCAACGATTTTCAGATAGTATCACGACCATGCAACTCTTTGAGAACATAATGTGTTGGTGATTAACACATGGAACATGTGCGTGAGTTGGGTATTTTGTAGGGAGGTGAAGTGTAAATTAGCGAGCTTGGATGCATGTACTTTAAAACACACACCAAAAAAAACATTTTAAAACATAAAAAGACATGTTTAAAACACCTTAATTAACACATATTTAATAAATTAAATTAATTTAAATNGCCATATTCTCCACCACTATTGGACACCTTAGAGCTAGCAAAACAGTTGACACCCACAGAGCTCAACCCTGATTGCATGGAACATGCATCCACTAATCAGATCATGGACACATAGGTCAAGGGAAGTCTCCAACAAAGGATCTAACTTTATTGTGTTGTCAAAGAAAGGCAGCTCCTGCACCAAGGCAAGTGGCTCACCCGAGGCCAAATTCAGTAGAAATTTCCTCATCTTATGGGGGAACTCAACACAATGGAGACCATTGCTTCATAAGGGGGGAGGATTGATACAGATGGACATCGGTGGCCACCCACCTATTCCAACTGTCTCACTTACAGATTTCATCTTGGCAGTTTCAATTTTCATATTAGCGGTTGTTTCCTAGTTTTTGGGTCCTGAACTTCCGGGGCCGTTTTGAGGCCCTAAAGAATGCTTTTAGGGATCACCATAGTCAAATAATAGATGGATTGAGCGTTTGAAGACATAATGTGTAGTTCTCGGATAGAGATTTCCAATGGGATATCGCGCGCCTAAAATAGATATTGTATCCAAAAGTTACGAAACCAAGAAGTTGATGTACAAACTTACCCCAACGAGGCCCACATGACTTTTGGCGCTTCATCTCCTAGGGTTAGGTTTTTAGATGTCTAGGGTTTTTGAATTCATGTTTATTGTAAAAAGACTTTCAGAGCCTCATTGTATTCATCTTGCGAATGAGTGTAGCCATCACATCTCTTCTCATAGATAAGTTGTCACCATTCTAACAAGCTTGTTTCAGTGTGCATTTTACAGTTTCAACATATTTCTTATTTAATAGAAGTCAAGTTTTATTGTATCTCTATTATTATTCATTGTGTCTCTGTGTTAATATCATCAATCTGTGTTTTCATTTTGTTCTGCTCAAAAATTTGGATCATGCCACGGCCATGTTCAAATAAGTTTGATGATCAAAAAGTTGGTGGTAAAATGCTAGTTTAATGTCAAATGACCTTTTTCTTCCCAACGATTTTCAGATAGTATCACGACCATGGAACTCTTTGAGAACATAATGTGTTGGTGATTAACACATGGAACATGTGCGTGGGTTGGGTGTTTTGTAGGGAGGTGAAGTGTAAATTAGTGAGCTTGGAAGCATGTACTTTAAAACACACACCAAAAAAACATTTTAAAACATAAAAAGACATGTTTAAAACACCTTAATTAACACATATTTAATAAATTAAATTAATTTAAATGTACCTTAATGAAACACTTTATTCTTCATCTTTTTATAAAAGTGTTGTTCAGTGGGTTGACAGTCTTTGTTGTAATCTAGCCTTCAAAGTTTATTACTACCCATTCGGGGGATTATTCTATGGAATTCGTTTTTTCTCCTCCATTCACACCTTACTCTTCCTTGTGGAATCTTGATATTTCTTCTGCGGTTTGTACCATTCTAATTCATATCCCAATAGGGACGGACTCCATAGGAGAATCCCATCATGCAATGGTGTCAGTAAGAAAATATGAGATCAATAGTGCGTGAGGTGCATGAGTGATACTAACCTTCCACTCGCTTAACCAGACGTGTATTTTGCAACACAAATATACTCATCATGGACAATTATTTTCATTTTACTTAACTCATAATATTTTTAGATTATGGTTAAATGTTTTACTTTTTGGGTTTTTGGTTGGTGATGTAAATTTGAACAAAATTGCTATTTTTATTGTTGTTTAAATTGTATTTTTGAATGCATAAATAGATTGGGCATGTTGAAAAACCTTTGAAACACTCTGATTATACAAACTTATCTACTCAAATCTACAAATCCAACCATTCCTCAACATATTTCAACCAAAATCAAATGAAAAAAATCACCAAAAGAATCAAACTCTCATAATGTTTATTACACCAATTTAAAAAAATTCAAATTATTTCACTGTGGTAAAAGACTAACATAACTTTACATCTACAAATATATGTTATAAGAGGCAAATTTAGAGCTCAAAAGAGGACAAAATCTGGCAGACATAATAGTGACACTAAACTCCTTCTCATGCCACACACTCGCACACGTCAACCCTCAACTCCTTTGAAGACTAAAGACCAAAAATATGGTAATCTTATTTCTTTCTATGGATATGGTAATATTTTTTTCTCCACGATGGATTTGAGGAGGACTGAATAGATTTGATGCTACATTAGCAACTAATCCTTATAATATTTTTATGAGGAAAAATAGCTGGTACACATCCATTTTCATCCGCAGGTTTCGAAGTTTGGTAAGAAATAGTACATGTATAAGAGATATTGTCAATAAATATGAAGTATCTAATGTTTATAATAAAAGTATTATCTATTATTAACGATATTAGAGTTTCCAGAATTAAGCATAAAATTTTATTTTAAGTTGATTTAAATTATCACTTAATTATATATCTAGATAAATATTATTTAGACAGCCTAATAAAAGTATTATCTATTATTAAAGATATTAGTGTATTAGAGTTTTTAAAGGTAATATTAAAATTTTATTTGAAATTAGATTTAAATTATTTTTTAACTATCTTAATTATATACAAAATATTATTTAAACACAACATATTACAGATTTTACAAANAACATAAAAAGACATGTTTAAAACACCTTAATTAACACATATTTAATAAATTAAATTAATTTAAATGTACTTTAATGAAACACTTTATTCTTCATCTTTTTATAAAAGTGTTGTTAAGTGGGTTGATAGTGTTTGTTGTAATCTAGCCTTCAAAGTTTATTACTACCCATTCGGGGGATCATTCTATGGAATTCGTTTTTTCTCCTCCATTCACACCTTACTCTTCCTTGTGGAATCTTGATATTTCTTCCGCGGTTTGTACCATTCTAATTCATATCCCAATAGGGACGGACTCCATAGGAGAATCCCATCATGCAATGGTGTCAGTAAGAAAATATCAGATCCATAATGCGTGAGGTGCATGAGTGATACTAACCTTCCACTCGCTTAACCAGATTGATCTTCATGTATTTTTCAACACAAATATACTCATCATGGACAATTATTTTCATTTTACTTAACTCATATATATTTTTAGGTTTAGGTTATGGGCAAACGTTTTATTTTTGGGTTTTTGGTTAGTGATATAAATTTGAATAAAATTGTTTTTTTGTTGTTATTTAAATTGTATTTTTAAATGCATAAATAAATTGGGCATGTTGAAAAACCCTCGGAACACTTAGATTATACAAACTTATCTACTCAATATATTTCAGCCAAAATCAAATAAAAAAAATCACAAAAAAAAAAAAGTCGAGCTCTCATAATGTTTATTACACCAATTTAAAAAAATTCAAATTATTTCACTGTGGTAAAAGACTAACATAACTTTACATCTATAAAGATATGTTATGAGAGACAAATTTAGAGCTCAAAAGAGGACAAAATATGGCAGACATAATAGTGAAACTAAACTCCTTCTCATGCCACACACTCGCACACGTCAACCCTCAACTCCTTTGAAGACTAAAGACCAAAAATATGGTAATTTTATTTCTTTCTATGAATATGGTAATATTTTTTTCTCCACGATGGATCTCAGGAGGACTGAATAGATTTGATGCTACATTAGCTACTAATCCTTGTAATATTTTTATGAGGAAAAATCGCTGGTACACATCCATTTTCATCCGCAGGTTTCGAAGTTTGGTAAGAAATAGTACATGTATAAGATATATTGTCAATAAATATGAAGTATCTCTAATGTTTGTAATAAAAAATATGTAGAAGTGTCTCTAATGTTTATAATAAAAGTATTATCTATTATTAACGATATTAGAGTTTCCAGAATTAAGCATAAAATTTTATTTTAAGTTGATCTAAATTATCACTTAATTATATATCTAAATAAATTATCACTTAATTATATATCTAAATAAATATTATCTAGACAGTCGAATAAAAGTATTATCTATTATTAAAGATATTAGAGTATTAGAGTTTTCAAAGGTAATATTAAAATTTTATTTGAAATTAGTTTTAAATTATCTTTTAACTATCTTAATTATATACAAAATATTATTTAAACACAACATATTACAGATTTTACAAAAGTGTTCCTAATTGAAATTAACAAACTCGTCAAATTAATTAAGTTTGAAAATTGCATAAAAATTGATAACGTTATATGTTTCCCATTTAACTATTCAAGATTTTATATTCTCATATTAGTCCCAGGTGACTATAGTAATCGATTTTTCTTTTCCCTATTACTTTGGCACAAAAGCTAATGGACTCTCGCTATTTTAACTCCAAGTTTCATAAAATTCATACCATTTGGTTTGAAATTTCATCCAATTTAATTTAAGTTTTTAGTTTTCCCTCTTATTTAGCCTCTTTCTAAGGCATATGTGGAGAATATCTTAGCTTATATTGCTTTATAGGCACGCATTTACGTATTGTTTTGTCCCAAAATAACTAATGCTAGAATTAAATCTAGCATTACTTCTTCTCATTAAATCGCCTTTCGCGACCTCGCAAATCTTGAGGCAAGGGTTTTAACCCTTCAACTCGTGAATCCACGAAGTGAGATTTCATGAGTGATCCAACGGTCCTTATTGACCCAGATCCTACG
>JZKD02S1596201.1:0-10004 GCA_000966675.3 Picea glauca
ACTTACGCCTTAAATCCTAGTTGAGTTCATAAATAGAAAGTTCCAAAGGCTAGATTCCTTACTAAGTTAGACATTCCCCTTTTTCTTTAAGTTTCCCCTTTTCTTTAAGTTTCCCCCTTTTTAACTAAGTTCAGAATTAGCAAGTTTAGGCAAACAACCATTTACCCCCCCTTTTAATAATTAAACCTTCATTAAATATTTTACTTTAATTAATAAAGATTGAATTTTCTTAACCCCTTCTTGTTATATGTCTAATTAGTTTTTTTTTCTTTTCAGAGGTTCTACTTAGACCTAGGTTTTAAATTCAATAGGCTTAGCGACAGTTCTTAAGGGAAAATTTGTTATTAAACTTTACTCGTCACATCATTCATTTTAAGGCTGACCAGGTCCTAAGGAGGCATAGTTTTCTAGGCATTAGGTTTATTAACTTACCATAGTTAAAATCGGGATGTGCTCTTCAGGATGCACTACGTTCTCCAAGGGTGCCACTCGCCTCTTTCAGTCTTATTCGCGTGACGTGCCCTTCAAGACGCACTACGTGCTCCAAGGGTGCCACTCGCCTCTTGAATGATTTTGGTAGATTCCAAACCCCTAGAGTCAATACTCTGTCAGGTGATCTTGTGGGAGACTAAGGGCCTCTAAGGAATAAGGACCTTGCCTTATTCCATGCCCCTTAGAATCATAGTGAGAGACTGTCATAGTCTACCCTCACGACATCGTGGATCTCTCGAACTAGGTAATCGTTAACCAACAGTTTGAGCCACGACATGAGTGTTAGTAGGCTATGGCAGGGCTACTGCCACACCTCTCCCTCAATGTCTCTGGTTGTCGTGCGTGACCCCTTTACTCCTATGTGAGTCTGGTTAGAAAGATACCGTCAACCTGCATCCATCAATGAAACATGTTAGCTATAACAATCAACATGATAATATCTAGTCATACATCACATCTGTAATATCAAAAAATTCAAACCATAATGGTCCACTCCTTGACTTGATCCAAAGTCCAAGGAGATCCCTCGATGCCATCGACATCCTCTAACGTCTAAAGTCTTGCACACTCAGGAGAACCTAGTCAATAGCACCCATCGATATAAATATAGAAAAATGACATATCAACAGATCCAAAACATCTCATAATCACAATCAAAGACAACCAATCGTATATGAACCGGATCACTTGCACGCAAGTGTCCTCAAAGAATAAGTCCAATAAGGTGTGCGCAATAGTGGGATGTTACATACACCCCCTCTTGGTTTAAACTTCGTCCCAAAGTTTCATAGTATATAAGTGCCGAAATAAAGCGTCTAACAATATCAATATGTCTAGCTATCAAACAAAAATGGAAACTGCCAATGCATATCATATGTGTCCTCCCAGGTCGCCAAGTGCAGACTATAGTTGTCCCACTAGACCTTGACCTGATCTACTGTTTGACTCCATAGCTGCCGAATGCGATGGTCTAGAATGCGGATTTTCTCTGCCGTGAGCGCACCCTCATACAATATATGCAAGGAACTCATGTCAATAACATGTGTAGGATCACTAACATAATGTCTCAAAATAGATACGTGAAAAACATCGTGCACACGTCTTAAAGAATTAGGCAAGGCTAGTCGATAGGCCACGAGTCCCTTCTTTTCCATAATCTCGAAGGGTCCCATGAACATAGGAGAGAGTTTAGCACCCTTTCCAAACTTTCTCGAACTCTTGTGCGGTTTCACCCGCAAGAATACTCGATCGCCAACTTCATAACTATGATCGACATGATGCGCATCGACACAACTCTTCTGCCGATCCTACGCTTCCTTTATCCTTTGTCTTATGGTTTGCATTTGGTCTTCCTTTTCTTGGATCACTTTTGGTCCCACCATGACCCTATCCTCAAATCGATCCCAACTCAAAGGCATCCGACACAGTCGCCTGTAAAGAAACTCGAAAGGCACCATCTTAATGGTGCTTTGATAACTGTTGTTATACACAAATTCTACCAGTGGGAAGAATTCTTCCCAACGCTTCTGTTGGTCCATCACATACATATGCAACATATCCTCCAAGATTTGGTTTATTCTTTCGATCTACCCGTCTGTCTCCGAGTGGTATGCGGTACTAAATTTAAGTTGGGCTCCCAAGTCCTCTTGGAAACTCATCCAAAATCGTCCTGTAAACACTGATCCACGATCAGATATAATCCTCTTAGGCATGCCATGCAACCTCACAATATCATTGATGAAAAATCTAGCTATGTCAGGTGCCTGATACGTTGTACGCACATGAATAAAATGAACACTCTTCGTTAGAGTGTCTACTACTACAAAAATCGAGTCATGTCTTCTTGCCATTAGTGGTAATCTGACAATGAAATCCATCGAAATGACCTCCCATTTCGATTCCGGAATGACATGTGGCTGTAGTATTCCTATCGAATGTCTATGTTTAGCCGTCACTTGATGACATTCTAGACATCTTGCCACATAGTAGATTATGTCTGCCTTAATTCCCTTCCAGAAGAATAAGGGTTTGGTCTGCCCTCATCTTCATGACTCCAGGATGAGCCACGTATATTGCTCTATGAGCCTCTTTTAGGATCAAAATCCTCAACTCGTTGTTGGGCGGTACGTAAATTCGATTTTTAAATCTTAATAATCCATTGTTGTCCATCGTAAATCCCTCAAATTTTGGTACCATCATTGTGTTTTGTTTGATAAAATCCTCGACCTCCTTGTACCAGTCATAATCATGCTGTAAAGTTAGAATATTTTCATGTAGATTCCTCTGAAGAGGCATCACCGAAAATATGCATGGTCTCCTACTCAACGCATCAACCACTTTGTTCACTGTTCCTTTTATGTAAGTAACCTCAAAATCATACTCGCTAAGAAATTTCGACCAACACTGTTGTTGCACGTTCAAGTCGCTTTGCGTAAAGAAGTGTTGTAAACCACAATGGTCCGTTTTTAGTTCAATTTTTTGTCCAATAAGGAAGTGTCTCCATACTCTAAAGGCATAAACAATGGCTAACAACTCCAAATCGTGCGTCACATAGTTCTCCTCATGCCTTCTCAACTTCCTTGAGATGTAAGTGATTACTCGACCGTCTTGCATCAAGACTCCACCTAAGCCTTCCTTGGATGCGTTAGTGAATACCAAGAAGTCCTCATCCATGTCAGGGACCTTTAGTATCGATGCTGTCATCAACAACTCCTTGAGCCTTCGAAATGCTTCCGCTTATTTCTCAGTCCATATGAACTTCTTGTTCTTCTTTTGCAATCCCGCAATTTGATTTGCTATCTTCAAAAAATCCTCGATGAATCGTCGATAGTATCCTGCCAAATCCATGAAGCTACACACTTCTAGGACATTCGTCGGCGCATGCCATTCCATAATAGCCTCGACCTTTGCTGGATCCACAACGATACCTTCGCTGGAGATGACATGCCCTAAATAGTGAATCTTTGATTGATAAAACGAGCATTTAGACAGTTTCCCATACAATTTGTTCTCTTGTAGACATTGTAGTAGCAAGCGCAAGTGCTCGTCATGCTCCTCCATCCTCCGAGAATAAATCAAAATATCGTCAATGAATACTTGGATGAACTTGTCCAAGTATTCGTGGAACACCCCATTCATCAAAATCATAAATACCCCTGGGGTGTTCATCGGTCCAAATGGTAAAAAAATAAACTTGTAATGTACGAACCTCGTCTTAAAGGTGATCTTAGGGATGTCTTCCTCCATGATCCGTAACTGGTGATACCTTGATCTCAAGTCTATCTTTGAAAACATCGTCTCGCCTTTCATCTGATCAAATAGATCATCAATCCTTGGAAATAGATATTGATTCTTGATTGTTTCCTTGTTCAATTGACAATAGTCAATGCAGAGTCTCCACAACCCATCCTTCTTCCATATGAAAATAATAGGCACACTCCACAGTGACACACTTGGAGGTATAATTCCTAGGTCCAACAACTCCTTCAGTTGCATTTTCAACTCCTGTAACTCCAGGGTCGACATCCGATAAGGCGTTCTTACTATCGGTTCAGTCCCCAGTTTTAGGTTGATGGTAAATTCCAATTCTCGCTCAGGCAACAACCCTGACAAATCCTCTGGAAAGACATCCACAAACTCTCATACTGCCGGAAGGTTTTATACTCCTTCCACCATGCCTTTTTCATTTAATGAAAGGATCACATAAAGCTTGCATCCCTTGCGCATGCTCTTCCGTAGCTCCAAGGAAGAGATGAACCTCAGGGAAACTCCCTGGTTCCAACCTACAGTCACATGTCTCTGTCCCTCATCATCGACCAAGGTCAACCATTTCATCTTACAGTTGAGTATCGCCTCATGCGATTCCAACTAGTCCATACCGATCACGACACCATAAGACCCTAAGATCATGACGTACAGGTTGGACCTAGTGAAAAACTCTCCCAGGTTAAGGATACAACCTATAATCTTCCCTCCAACCTTCTGTTTGACTCCTGAAGCCATTTCTAGAAAGATAAACTCGTCCTGTTCGATTGCCTGTACCTTAATTATTTTTAGTGCTGCACCATAAATAAAACTCTCTATAGCACCTAGATCTATCAAAATACTAAGGGTCTAGTCAACGACGATACCTAACGTCTCGAGCACAGTTGACTGGTGCTCTTCCTGACGGTTATTCATCGCTGCATGAATCTGATGGGCCTTTCCCAAATCTCCCATGGTAGTGGGTTCGACTGATCCATATGCTCCGGTCCTCTCAACTAGGCACTCATGCTGGTAATGTGGCTCTCCACATGTCCAACACCCTTTCTTTGGTCCAATACTCCCAGTACCTGAAGTACAAGCTGACGACCCATCTGCCGGGAACCCTAGTTTGTTTTGCTGAACATGCCTAAACTGTGGTTGCTGTGGTCGACGCTGTTGCTGGTGCTGTGGTCCTCTGTAAGGAGTCAGTTGCGGAGGTACTGGTCGCCGAGGTGTAGTGAAAGTGGATCCTCTCTGGATGCCAAGATATCCTGGTGAATCTCTAGCTGGTGTTTGATGCTGCTGCACACCAGATGACACCTGTCCTGCTGATCTCGCTGGAGTCCTACTTTGACCCCCGCTGATAAGATCTTCCTCTGCTATGAGGAATTTCTGGACAACATCATGCAAGGTTTGAGGCATCAAAATCCTCACCTTTGCATGAATGCTGACAATAAGGCCGAACACGAACTTGTTGACCTTAAGTTTCTCGGTATTCTGGTGGGGAGCATACCAAAGAAGCTCCATTAAACGGGCCTCGTACTCAGGCACCATACAACCACCCTATCACAAGGTATTGAACTCGTTGAACTAATGCTCAATGAATTCCTCGGATAGATACCTCTCCCGTAACCATTCCTCGAAGAGTTCCCATGGCACATGTTAGCAACAATTATGGTATCGGGGAACAAAGGTACGCGGGTCTACAGGACTGCGCGATAAGTGCCCAAGCGTAGCACACAGAAGAAATCTGCTAGGGACCCAAGTCAAGCAAGCGAGCCTGATCATGAACATGAGAAGCGGCGAAAGCTCCACAGGAGGGCTTCATCGGGAATCGGGATATCGGAGATCCCGGGAGCGAGAGTTTTGTGCGTTGCAGAATCGCGATACGCGACTTCCAGATCGGTGGGGAACAACTATCAATCGTGGAGGACAGGTGGCAGACTTTCGCAATGGGGAGCAGACCATTGACAGGTCAACGACCATGAGCCATCGGGGAATCGTGAGTCCGGAGGATGCGTGCTCATTAACATCACAAACCGTGAAATCCCGATGGAGAGTATGGTTGAGGGCATATGGTAGTGGTCACTTGGACCCGAGCCTAGTCGAAGGGCTAGCACGGAAGGCGCATCGGCAATCAGAAAATCGCAAGTCCCGTGGACACAAACATCGTGTCATCTTGAACGCCGAAACTCCAATGGAGGGTTTAACTACGGTCACATGGAGGCAGTCGTCATATGGTTCATGTTCTAGCCGGTAGGGGCTAGCTTATGGAAGCGGAGCTCATCGCAAATCAGAGGATCGGGAGTTCCGGGTACATGTGCACCTCGGCACCGCTAATCCCGAATCCCCGAAACCATGAAACCCCGAAACCTCATCACATACCTATCCCTTTCCGCCACATCATATCCCCGTGTCATGCCAACCACAGTTTTTCCCGGCCCCTGTGTTCCTCCACCTGGCTCGTACACTTTAAAACCCATGAATTCTGCCACTTTCATTTTCCCTATCGCTTTCCCTCTGCCACATCCATCCACATGGCCTCTCCTCATCCCATATCCACACCGAGCATGCCAAGTCACCCCTGCCTGATCACCGTCCATTCACCACTTCACGCCAAGTCCTCCAGTCATCACGACGACCTCCACGTCTACCCGCTAGTCTCGCCATAAATTCTTCGAGCAGATCCAAATGGCAGAATGAGAAGGCCCCCATGTCCTGTAGGTATAGAGTCGACCAGGGCCTTTCCTGATCCAAATGAAATAGTTATTGCAGAAGTTGATGGTGGTTGGACATCGTTTCCACCATAAATGGAAAGTCCAGAAATGACTGTAAGCTTGTCAATTCATTCACAGGTCCTTTTGGAGCGCGATTGCGTCTGACTGAAGTTCACGACTGTCCAGAGACTGCAGGTGCAGTAAACATGCAGATGTAATGTCTTCAATGCGATGTCTCGAATTGGCTTCTATGTTTTTTCTCTAAGTATTTAGAGGATTTTTCTCACATTTTGTAGGTATCGATGGTTGAGCAGAGCTCCCGGATGTAAAGTTTTAATGAAGCACTGATACTCTGATTATGTATGAACTTTTGGAGATTTCTTGCCTTATGAATGTCAGTTTCTTTCATATCTTTGTTTACACTGTGTTAGAGCGGCTCAGAATTGGAGGATCCAGTCGAGCTGTAGCTATTGTAGGATGATGTTGTAATGGATCACTGTAATAGTTGCGCCGTCTCTAATCAGTTCTTGTGATTTCCCCAGCACTGAGTGACTTGGAATTGGAAGATCCAGTCAAGTCCCCTTTCAGTTTCTTGAGACCTTGAACCAAGCGGATCTTGCATTAAGAGTTTTTCTTCTGCAAACTGCCGAAAGCTTGTTGCCCAAAGTTGTTTGTTCATTTTACTCCTAAGTCTTCCACCTGCACATCTTTTAATCAACCTACTGGCTGAAGTTAGGATTCTAGACCTCCTTGGTTCTTTACGTACCAGATCTAGTCCCCGAGTTAGAATGATATCTCCTCGAGCCTTTATCTCCATTTGATTGCCCATTTATCAAATCGTGACATTAAACTGATGGGCGTTGGGCTCTGCTCCTGCAAGCAATCCAGGAGTGACTTCCAGCGCTAACAACACGTCTTTGACTGCCATGTTCAATTGCGGCAGGAGTGTCTTCCACCAGAGTAGAGCGCTCCCTTTCAGTTGAAATACCGCCATGCAGACCTTCATGTTGGAGGTATAGTCACGAAGTTAAAAGCACATCACCATATTCTCCAACCATGCCTTGACGGCTGTGCCGTCCGGGGCACCAAAGAACTCGGGAATCTTGACTTTCTCGAGTTCGCGGTGAATGCTACCAGTACCGACCGGGGCATGCGGTGGACCCTCAAGAGGTGCCGACACCTTGGCCTCATCTCTATCCAAACGGATGATCAGTGCCTCAAAAATCCTCTGAAAGGACCTCATTAGCCCAACCACATCACTCACAACTATCTGTTCCTGCCCGACAACCTGTTCGTCTCCCTGGGGGTTAGACCCCTTGAGCATGGATGCTACTAGGGGCGTCAAGCCTCTTCCCCTAGCACCCCATATTCTGCCTCTACGACGTCCTCTAATCATGATTACCTGCACGAATACAATTCAATTTTAATTAGCGACAATTATAATCAAGTATCCAATCAATGGACGCCGTAGTGATCCCAAGTCACGGGTCGAATCGACTTTGATACCATATGTAACGACCCCATTCATTACGACAACATGCAATGCATAACAAGTGATTTTTTTTATTTTTTTAAAGTAGGAAAGTAACAACGAAAAAAAGTTAATCAACACAACTTGACGACGAACACAACGCACACAATTCAGGCAATAGACAACATAACGACCTARCATACTAGCACAYCATGCAACTGAATGCAACATACGACAATCATTCAGAYRAAGAAATAAAACGACTACCCACCCGTTAAGCCCCAAGCTATCTTAGGTGTACCGGGGATAGAGTTAGGKACCATMTCAGAAGCARAACARTGAGAAGCAAACAAAAAACAAGGGCTTGCCCCCCAAAAGTCAACCAACGAATCTCTTCAACAAACAATTGAATTAATGTTCGCRTCACTTTGTGGTTGCTCTCTCTCTATYAGGCGACGATCAGATAAAAGGCAAAGATGAGGTGGAGGTAGTTCGCCGGTGGGTTTGTGATAAAGGAAGATTACTGTTTAACTGAAACGGTCGAGTTCCTCTTACGCGAAATTTAAGCATGCAAGAATTCCCCTTCCATCAAGGCAGACTCATGACAACAATCAGACACGCAACAACAAAAGTTGTTAGACAGTCCAGGCAATGCAAACGAGGTATTAAATTCTTGGGCAATAGAAAGCATGACGACTCGCAAAACCGAGATTTTCTTTTGGTGACAGAGAATGCAGACATAGCTATGTCGGACGGTCATAACAGTTAAACTAACTTGAAAATTCAAGCTGTGCAAAGATGTTGGGGCACATCCATCTTGGGCAGAAACAAAATTCAACACTGCGCAAGGATTAAAAAAAGGGTTGAAAGACATAAAAGAAGTAAACAGTTTTTAGAATCGGGTGGGTAGAGCTTCTAAATGGATACAATTTAAAATCATAAATAAAAACATGACGCTCCATAAAGTCTGATTAAGGTGTAAAGGTGAAAATAAAAATTATCTGAGCAATAAACGACGCCCAACATTAACAAGAATGAATTAAGGATGTGACGAGGAAAACGAGATTCCCAAACTTGAGAAGCGAATGAGCCAACGAAACATCAGGGTGTTGTGCACATACCACATATATAAGGTTGCCATTCCTACACCAGAGCTTAGTTAGACTGGAAGCCTACTACTCTAACTGAAAACCAACATGCTACTAACAACAGTGTATTCAATGAGAGTATAATCAACTAGTTTTATTTTTATTGCAGATTACAATATACCGAGATTTACCGAATCCAATGATGAAATTATCACAACAATACATATGACATAAAACAAATAACAAGAAGACATCACTAGACTACCACAACCATGCAAGTATATTTTAACCATAAATCAAATAACGGATTTACCCGGAATACTGTGACCGACGATGGCGAAACCAAAGTCGTTGTCCCACGCTTTCGCTCCGACCAACTCCTGCTTGCCAACCACTGAGACCTCACCGATACCTCTCAGACAAAGCTAGGGGTACTCTTCTCCCCCTTAGCTCCCCGAGCCGCAAAGGGGCGACACACACAATACCAGAGAATGCTAGCTTCTCAGCTCGCCTCGCAAGGTCGAGCTACCACTCGTTCTCTGAGCTGGGTATCCCCAACTCCCACAAGAAAAGTTCAGTCAAGACAAAATTCTGGAAGCGTAACTTTACACATACCAGACATGATCCATACTCCTCCTATGCTATCCTTTTTATAGAGTTTTATTAGTCATTAGTTTCCCAAACCCTCATCAGATTCCTTTTTCATTTATTTAATTAGGAAAAACCTCCCCCGTACACATATCGCCTGATCCCGTAGTTACACCATAAAATTAATTTATTAATTAATTAATTTTCCTATTTCCCTCACCCACCTAAAAGGGTTCCTAAAAACGCTCCTAGGTGTCCCATTATTCCCATACAATTCTTAAATGACTTACACACCTTACTAAAATCCTAGTTGAGTTCATAAATAGAAAGTTCCAAAGGCTAGATTCCTTACGAAGTTAGACATTCCCCTTTTTCTTTAAGTTTCCCCTTTTCTTTAAGTTTTGC
>JZKD02S1596203.1:0-10004 GCA_000966675.3 Picea glauca
ATCTTACCGTCACTATCTCACTGCATCTAGAATGTTAGTACTACAAAAAATCATATGCAGAAACAAAAAAAGAAAATGAAGAAATAAAAACCAAATTACCAATGCCTAAGCCCTTAGTATCTCCTCGACAATGACGCCAAAAATGTCGGGCAATTTAATTGCTTAAATTCGAGACACAAAATTATAAACCAGGGTGTTCGTAAACTTGTGAGATGTTGGAAAAATTTATGTAGGACTAGAAAGATAAACTACACTAAAATAATTTTGCTAAATTCAAAGGGGAATTTAGCCTAATAGATCATTTATAGGAGTCAATATTAAACGTTGAGGCTATAATCATTGATTTAGTTACATTTTTTTACTTCAGTCAGAAATATTCATGCAACCATATAGTTCGCTCAATGATTCAAGTGACTCTCGTAGCTTATCAAGCATCAAATTCAATGCAAATAAATCTTGCAGAATTGAATCCAGAAATCTCAAAGTTTAATCAAGGTCACGTAACTTTCGCTTTGTTGGAATTCATGTGGTCACAACTATTTAATATTTTTGGTTGCACACCACACTCGATCGTTTACACACAGACATAAATTAAAGATCATAAAGTAAATGAACAACAATGGCATGAATCAAATCAACAAAAAACAATTGGCATGTAGTTCAACATGCGTGTTCTAGCTACTTAAGATTTATTAAGATTACATATTCTCAGAACACTTATTTCAATGTTTTTCTCTGCTCACAAATCAAAACATTCTTGCATATCATTTTAATCAATAACTAGTTCTAGATATCCATGTTTCCTTGTTATCAAACCACACTAATCACGCCAAAGGAAATTAAAAAAAAATGCATAATGAAACAATAAGAAAATTAACCTATGAAATATAATAACAATGCATAAATTAAATATAATAAAACAAGCTAACTAATGTGCAGTGCATACTTAGGTCGGGGGGCCTTCCTAATTGAGCATGCACTATGGTAATACCACAATGATTAACTCACAATGTGAAACATCAAAGTATTTTTATTATCATCGGCAAGAATTTTAAGAATACAAAGAAAAAAAACATTTTTACAACGATATTCTTTCCCCAATGATGTACAATGAATTCTCCCTACAAGATTGAAATCCCCCCTCATTTATACATAAAACCTATATTTCATAAGAGGAAAGAGGTTACAACAAGTTGATACCAATCCCTTAACAAGTGGATCTACAACCATCACATTTTGGATTTAGTTTGATTAAGATAATTGTGGTTGAAGGAAATCATAAGAGTCTCATCTCCAACAAAACCCACATTCCCAAATTTGTTCACAAGAGGAACAACCATTCAAAACATCAAAGCACTACCAGATTTCTTAAGATGACAGTCAAATGCATGAATGCTACCGGATTTTTGGGAATGGCATAAGAAACTCTATTTGAAGACATGTCCATACATCCCGTGTTGTGCACTTTTAGAGAAATATTCCCACTTGTTTCCTAAACGACGATATTTGACACAAAACCCATGTCATGGAATTTCTTCATTCATCCTCATCTTCCTGCAAATGACATGTCAAAACCATCCCTGGAAACTACCTGCTACAAGAAATCATCTAGCAAGGATGCTACCAGATTTTTGAAAGTGCCATAGAAATATATGGAACTTTGCAAGTAGTTAGATAATCCAAGATCTATTATAAATAAACATCAAAACATGGGGAATTACTAGAAATCATTAATTAAATACTCGATGAAGCTTTATTGGAGTGTAAACCTTTTAAAATGTTTAAATGTAGTAATATGGGCTATGAAGAGGTGAAGATGAAAGGGGAAAATGGGGAAAAGGGGTTTATCTAGCATTGTAAGACATATCAAAATTGGGGTTCAATGATATCCTAACCTCGTGTAAATTTGGAAAATATACTTTCTTCTTTCAGTTGATCGAAAAAATCATCAATCCTTTGTAGAGGATACTTGTTCTTTATAGTAAACTTATTCAGTTGTCTAAAGTCAATACACAACCTCAGTTTTCCATCATTTTTCTTCAAAAAAATCATCGGGGTACCCCAAGGTGAAAACCTTGAGTGTATGTGTTCCCCTTCTTCAACAACTCTTCTAAATGGATCTACAATTCTTTCATCTCTAGTGTGCTCATTCTATATGGATTTTTGGACACTGAGGCAACTCCAGGAATTAATTCAATAGAGAAGTCTATGTCTATTTTTGGTGGCAAGCCCAACAATTACCCAAACACATATTCATACTCATTCAATATTGGATATTATTCAATATTTTTCACCTTATGTTTGGTCAACTCTTCCATATGTGTTGAATATATCTGACACGCTTTTCTAAAACTTTTTTTTAATTGCAATGATGAAATATCTTTGATGGATATGGGCCTTGGAATACTTTGTAATGACTTCAAATCCCATTCCACATCAAGGCATGTGGAAACCTTCATGTAGAAGTTTAGGAAAACATGATGCTTGCCAACCCATCCATGCCAATTAAGAAATCATATGACCCAAATGGTATGATGTTCAAATTTTCCTTAGCACTGACCCTATTCATGTTCACTGAGAAATCCTTGACAAGCTCACTAATTTTTCTCTTCATCCTAGTGGCTAGATGAACCAGCCAAGACTTGTTATGCTTACATATAATAAATTTAAATGTTTCAACTAGATTATGATCATGTGGGATTGATTATACCTTCCACCTCAATCATGTGGGATTGAGAGTCTTCTTGGTTATTGTCCAAGATTTCATAAATCCTTGGAATGCCTCTGCCCATATATTCCATTGTATCAACTTTATGGATGTTGTGAACGGTCCTCATCCTTTATCCTTTGTGAGGACAATATTTATACATGTCGTCTCCTTCGCATCCCCAACACTTAGTGGCTTCTTTTCTTGGCCTCTTCCCCAATGAATCTATTATTCTAGGTTCACTTTATTCTTGTTTCCCTTGTTGATATGGTTATGATTTGTTCCTAAAGAAAGGTGGTTTGAATCCTTTCTTTCTATGATCCATCTTGCTTTCTTTTTTTCATCCTTATAGAATGATGGCATTCCATTCAAAAAAATATGAATTTTAACCTTCTCATCCTTGAAGAGATATGCATACCTCAATATCTCCAAGAATTTCTTCTCATACTATTTCATGGCCATGCTTCATAGCTTGAGCTCAAAGAATTCCTACATCTTCTTGCATAACAATGCTCAGACAAGTATTGTTTTTGGAAGTATTTTTTGAACTATTTACAAGAAACTATCTTCTCATCAATATATTTGACCTACTTTAGCTAGTCCCACCACATGGAATCTTTCCCCTGAACATGATATACAATAATCCTTGCTTCCAGATTTGATGAATAACTATGCAACTCAAAATATTTTCTTATGCCTAATAACCAAGCTTCAACATCTTCATCCTTCCTTTTCTCTCCATCAAATGGTCTTGGATTGAGATTCCTAATCTCTCGGTGCAAAATATCCAACTCCAACTTCGTTCGTTGATGTTTGATAGGGAACACACTTGTGTTGCTCTCTAATCCTGAAAATGCATGTGCTCTTCTGATTGAATGGTGGTATCTAATATCACTTATTGAGTATTTACATCCCCTTGGATCATCCCTCCTATTACGAGATCTGAATGTTGTTGCATGTCTTGTATTGGTTTCATGTTTTGTGCTAGAATCTTTATTGATTTGTCTTTGCAAGTTATTCAGACTCTGTAGCAACTGAGTATTAATACAATTCTTCTCATCTTGAGCTCTTATCATTCATTCATTATCTTCTCTATATATTTTCACTTCCCTTTGCAAGCTCTTCATTGTCTTAGCTAGCTCTATAGGTTCCATTGTGCTTGTATGTCCATTGCACACTGTTTCTACATTTCTCAGGTTGATATGTAATCCTTTGTTTTCATTCTCATGGTTGTAATAACCATGCGCATCATATTTCTCTCTAGTCCTCATAGTCATCTTGATTTGTACCCCTAATTCTGCAAAATATGCATGCAATAATTACTATTAGAAATTATACATATTGTAAAAATTCTCCTTAATTAGGCTACATGACCTTCTTCATCTTAATTTTCGAGGAAGAATGATAGATTATTCAAAACTATGAGCATTCAAAGATGATCTCCCTTGAATTATATTTTCAATGATTTTATTTGAGACTCATTTCAGGTTCTGAGCTAGAAGTTATGGATTTTTGAATTTGACATTTCTACTCAATTGTGTTTTTTCTCACTGGTACAATATGGGTCAAAGGCCAACTTTTGCCATATGTAGAAAGAAATTTAGTGAGAACCAGAAAACTTTTATAATAGACATTGATAGTATTCCCAATTTTGAGTACACATCAACTTCTAGATGGATCATATGATTCTCCCTTCAAATTTTACAACAATTTGAATTTGTCAACTTTGTTTTTTTGTGGTTTCTCCAAACTTGGAATTTTTAGCGGAAAATTCTATCTCTAAAATAGAGAAAAACTGGGAAACTTTTAGTGATACAAAGTTGTTTGGATTGCTAAGGAGGTAAAATGTCGAATAAATAAAATTTTCCATATTTATGATCTAGGGTCCATTTTCCTCTCCTAAAGGTCTTAAAAATCCCCAAAATAGTGGATTTAGCACTATTTTTCCACCTCCACTCCAAACCCTTTGGAATTTGGCCAAAATCCCAATTAGATATACTGTATTTTCAAGTCTACTTCTTGGAATCACTGTAAAACTTTCATCAATAACATATCCTTTGTTAAAGAATGCCACAATGTTCTTTAAAAAACCCTTATTTGCATTTTCTGGAAATTTAGAGAAGAATTGATCCGTGACCCTCATGAAAACTTTCGTAGGCCTACTCATTACAAACTTAGCATTTAAATTTCATTTGATTATAATTTTTTCTAATCTTGTTATGGCCAAAGCAATGTTTTGACTCTAGACTTGTTTATTTATTTTTATCTATCTTCATCCTCCTTTTCTTTTCTTTTCTTCTCTTATTTTCTCTTATTCTCTTCATCCTATTTTTATTTTTCTTTATTTTATTATCTTCTATCATGTGTTTCACGGGGAATTTTTTCTTCCTTGACACTTGGTGTATCCCGCCCTTTTATTTTCCCTGTGCGAAATGCCTTATCGCACTTTGAAGATTTTTCTTCCACGATGTATTGCACCTTGGAAATTTTCTCCTTGTAGTGTATCGCATCTTTTTATTTTCTTTTCCCATGAGAAAGGAAATATTTCCTTGTGACATATCACATCTTTTTTATTTTCTTTTCTTGTGACAAGGGAATCTTTCTTCCTTTGTCTCTCTACTTTATCACATCCCAAAATTATGTTTTTGTGCGGTGTACTACACCAGAAAAATATCTTGGTGCAATGCATCACACCACAAGAAAATATTTTCTTGCAATACATGGAAACTTCTCAAGTTTCAAAATTTCCTAAGTCTTCCTTTTTTCTTTGTCCTTCTCTTCTCTAAAATTCTCTAAGATTTTCTCCTTCCCTCATTCTATATCACATCTTAAGATAGTTCTTCTTTGCAGTGTGTCGCATGGATTATTTTTTTGATGTGACATATCACATATTTAAGAGATAGATCTCCTCTTGTCATATTGCATCGCGAAAAAATGATTTATTTTTGACAAGGAGTGTAATTTCCCCAGCCACCCACAGGTCGGGGTATGCCACCTTCAAGCCCACCTTTGGAATTCTTTCTCTTATCGATACCTTTTTTTTTTAATTAATAAGGATGCATAAAATAAAATATCTAACGACATGCACAACAATAACCAACAAGCATGCATATTATAAAGATTCAATTAAATGATAAATAAATACACAGTGGAATACATTGATATACAAGTAAATAATACCATAACAGAGAGCACTTATCTTTATAAAAGATGACACCAATTGGCTACAGAACAAGGACGTTCCACCCAACCGTAGACAATATTGTTCCAAATCTCAACAACAGTGTCACCGCTGAGCCAGGGCTATGAATCCACAAGGGCAGTTCTAGAGTGTTACTTGGATTCCCAAACCAGTCAGCACTCAAGTTGTCACAGGTTTTCCCAGTACTCATGGAAATCAAAGTACTCGGCTCTCTTCTACCCATCCTGCACCACCCAAGAGAATGGACCTCCACCCTTCTCTGCCATGCAGTCCCTTAGGCAATCCTTCTCCTTCCAGGGCTCCAGCACAACTGGTCCAAAATCATAATGTTGGAACTCTCAAGACTCGCAACTGTGAACAAAGTTGGACACAGACCAACGCATCTCAGACATGCAGGCCTCAAGTCATGGTTGGATTACACCAGTGACCACTACAGCAAACAATACCATGGCTACTCTTCGACAGTTTGTTTCCCTTTCCCAAGCCAAGACATGGATGAGAATGGATCAATGAGTGATAGGTAAGGACGGAGTGAATGAACAAGTGATCAAGTGAGTGAATGCCTAAGTGAATGAAGGAGCGAACAAGCAAATGAGTGAACGAGCAATTAGCCAACCCCCCAACAGACCAAGGGCGGGTTTAAGTATTTCGTGGGGAATCAAGAACCTCCTAGCCTCCCCCAAGAAGCTCACATAACTGATCCACTCCCTTCGACAAAAGGGTAATTAAAATAGGAAATAACATTTATCCCCTCAAGCTCCCTCTCTTGTGGAATCATAGCCCCCTATAACTATATTCCTTGTCCGTCTAGAAGCCAACGATGTGTGTATTATTAATAATGATAAAAAAATTACATTTATTAGGCACACTGGCCTCTTTTAATTGTTTGGGCCCTCTGGGCTCTTGAAAATTAACAAAATACATTATTTAATATGGGGATAAAAACCTAGGGTGTTACATCCCCTCCCCCTTATTTTGGCACTGTCCTTAGTGCATATACAAAATAGAGATCGAAATCTAAAAATTTATTCAAAAATTTGTGGGTACTATGCTCGCATGGCATCTTCATACTCCCAGGTAGCATCTTCAGGACCGTAGCAGGTCCACTGATCTTTTACCAGCTCTATAACTCAATTCCAAAGCATTTTGACCTTTCTGTCCAATACTCGCATTGGTTGGACCTAAAAGTCTCCCTCTGTCTCTACCTGAATCAGATGCCAATCAATAACATGGTTAGGATCATGTTATTGGAGGTAAACTTTGTATGTATGTTTGAGACAATTGTCCTAGGTATACCATGCAACCTAGCAATCTCTCTCATGTAAATTTCTGCAATATTAGCCGATGTATGGGTTTTTTTTACAGAAACAAAATAAGCAGCCTTTTTTAATTTGTCAACCAATACCATGATTGAATCATGTTGTCTTGTTGTCCTGGGTAATTTAGTTATGAAATCAATGGTTATCACTTCCCATTTCTTCTCTAGGATTGATAATGGCTACACCAAACCCGCTCAGTGCCTATGCTCATCCTTCACCTTCTGACATTCCATACATCGACCAATGTAATCAGCAACATCCTTTTTCATTCCTGGCCAAAATAATTGGCTTCTTACTGTTGTAATCATTTTCTGGTAACCGGGATGTCCAGCATAAGGAACATCATGCATTTCCTTCAATACCAAATTCCTTAGTTCTCTGGAACTAGGAACATAGATTCTATTCTTATGCATAAGTAATCCATCTTCCTTTACCTCATACCCCTTTATTTTATGTTGTACATATCCTTGATGTAAGCTTTCATTTACCTATAGGTAATGTTGATCTGTAACAAGATCATCTAAAAAAATTCTCTTCAATTCTGACTTATGCATACTGTCAATAGTAGCATGCATGAGATGCACTCTTATACTAAGTGCATCGGCAACTTTATTCTCTTTTCCTTTTATATGCTTGATATCAAGGTCATATCCACTTAAAAATTCTAGCCATCTTGTTTTCCTAGCATTCAAGGTTGGTTGTTCAAAAAGATACTTCAGGCCAATGTGGTTTGTTCTTAATTCAAATCTCTTCCCCATGAGGTAATGACTCCACATATTCAAGGTGTGGACAATGGCAGCAAGCTCCAAGTCATGTGTTGCATAGTTCCTCTCATGTTACTTAAACTTTCTAGACTCGTAACCAATCACATGTTCATTTTGCGTGAGGAATCCCCCAAGTCCTTCCTTACATGCATTTGTACATACCACAAAACTTTCATTTGGGTCAACAATATTTAACATAGGTGCACTAGTAAGTAATTCCTTCAATAGATTAAAATTATCTTCACACTTAGGTGTCCATTCAAATTTAGTTCCCTTCTTTTGCAAAGAAGTGATGGGATGAGCAATCTTAAAGAATCATACTATGAACCTTTTGTAGTAACCAGCTAATCCCATAAAATACCTGACTCTTGACACATTTGGGTGTTGGCTATCATCTAATGGATTCAATCTTCTCTGGATATACTGCTATGCCCTGCTTTGAAATAATGTGTCCCGAGTAATGGATCTGCTTTTGATAAAAGGAACACTTACTCAGCTTGGCATACAAATGATGTTCTCTCAACACTTGCAATATCAGTCTTAAGTGATGTTCATGCTCCTCTTCATACTTAGAATAGACAAGTATGTCATCCAATAACACTATGACAAACTTATCCAAATAATTTTCGAATATGCCATTCATTAAACACATAAAGACAATTGGTGCATTGGTCAGTCCAAATGGCACCACTACAAATTCATAATGCCCATACCTGGTCCTAAAGGATGTCTTATGAATCTCTTCTTTCTTGATTCTTACTTGATGGTATCTTGACCTCGGGTCAATCTTTGAAAATATCTTTGCTCCTCTAAGTTGATCAAAGAGGTCCTCAATTTTGGGTACATGATACTTGTTCTTTATATTATACGTATTCAGTTGTCGAAATTCAATAAACAGCCTCAAGGTTCCATCCTTCTTTTTAACAAAGAGTATTGGTTCTCCCCAAGGTGAAACACTTGGACGTATGTACCCTTTCTTCAACAATTCCTCCAACTGCATTTGCAATTATTTTAACTCGGGTGTGCTCATTCTGTAAGGTGTTTTTGACACCGAGGCAGCTCCTGACACTAAATCAATAGAGAAATCTATCTCCCTTTTTTGTGGAAACCCTGGTATTTCTTGGAATACATCCTCGAATTCTTGTAGTATCAAGAAATCTTCAAGTCTTGGCCCCTTTTTATTTTATGGCTCCTCCACA
This sequence comes from Picea glauca, assembly GCA_000966675.3. NCBI lineage: Eukaryota > Viridiplantae > Streptophyta > Pinopsida > Pinales > Pinaceae > Picea > Picea glauca. Next base: position 9,192 of record JZKD02S1596203.1, read on the forward strand.
TGGGTTGCATACAATTGACATCCTTTCCTAAAACATCTCTTCAGTTGTAAGGTTGAAATCTCCCTTATAGAGATGGGTCTTGGAAATCCTTTCACACTTCTTTGTTTTCCATCTCCATCAAGACATGTAAATGTCTTTCCATGACAATCTAGGACAACATGATGCTTGTCCAACCAATCCATTCCAATTAGAATATCATAAGACCCCAATGGTATGATATTTAGATCAACATTTGTATTCACACCATTAAGACGCATTTGTATTCACACCATTAAGACTTATGGAACATCCTCTGACCATATCATGGATTTCCCTTTTGATTCCAGTGGTTAGTTGAACCAAACTTGATTTTCCAAGCTTACTTTTCTCCAAATGTAATCTATCCACTATTTTAGGGTCAATGTAACAATGACTTTCTCTTGAATCAATTAAAATAGCAATAGGTTGATTTATGATCTTACCTTCCACCTCGATCATATTGGACCGGTACTCTACTTGTCGATCATCTAAAGTTGCATAGATTCTTCCCATATCTTCGATTATTGCAGCCTCTTGGACGTTGTTCACAATCTTCACTCTGTCCTTTATGTGTGATAAATCCTTGTACAGGTGATCTTCTTTGCATCCCCAACATTGGATAGGTGGTCTTCCCCTTTTTCCCAAGAAGTCTTCTTTCTTGGATTCACCCTTAGCACACTAATCTTGATGATTTCTATTAGGCTCATTCCTATTGAAGGGAGGTTTGAATCCTTTCCTCCTCTGATCGAAATTCTCCTTCTTCTTATCCTTACAAGATTTATGCATGAATTTTTT
>JZKD02S1596205.1:0-10004 GCA_000966675.3 Picea glauca
GATAATCAATTCAATGCAAAATTTCTCCTGCCAACTACCCTTTCAGATCAAGGAGATTTAGACAAGAAAATACAGATTTCGCACAAACAACACACCCTTTTTTTGCGATCAAAAAAGAGAAGGAAAACCAAAAAATGAAAAAGGAAGGAGAAATATATTGGATCATATGACCTCAAAGAACCAAATGAGAAGATTTACAGACTTATGATATCCTTCACTAGAGTTCCCACTCAGTCAGATAGGAGAGAAGAAAGCAGCGGATTGATTTCAAGCTCTCAACAACAAAAACTCAAAAAGAATGAAGAAGGGCATAAATTCTGAACAAAAAGGTGTTTACTTCTCAAGATGAAGCATGTCAAAGGTCAAAGGAAGAATCATTGAATCATGAAGCAGCTTAGCAAGTGAAAAAACAGGGTTTGGACCTTCAAAAATTGCAATTTTTTAAGAGATTTTGGGAAAAAAAGGGCTAGCGCTCTGGTATAAGGGCCACCAGAGTGTTATAAAGCTATTTACAGCAGCTTAAGGGAGCATTGTCACTCTTCTAACAAGGCAGGGGAGCGCTGGAGTCCTAAAGCTCAGAAAAAAGTCCAAAAAACCCAAAATTCAGTCAAATTTTGACAATCAGGCTGAGTGTGATGGGGTAAGGAATCAATCAGCAAGTGCAATCAGATATGAAGGGGTGAACAAGGTCGGAAAACAACCAAAGGGAAAGACAATTTCTATGAGGACAAATCAAAACAAAAAGTTTCGATTCAATTCGATCCCCAGTGGAGTCGTCGGTTTCTGTTGAAGGAAAATCTCCCTGCGGACAGGTAGATCTCCTCTTGAGAGCTAGACCCTTAACTCTTAAGAAAGAAGATGCTTAATTTGGACACTGACTTCCTTTCAAATCTATACAAACTAATGCATGAGGAGGAAGGAGAATAGAAGTACCTTTTACCGACGTTTGTCCTTGGACGCTCCGAGTTGAGCTCCAATCTTTCGCTCTTCGATGAGCCCTGTAGACAAACAATAGCACGACCACTTCCTACTTTATTGATATTAGCTTAAAAATAGATCTATCTATCAATGATAAGTTCATGTAAGATCAGACACAAACTAGAAAGAAACAGGCCAAGCATGTCATATTAATGAGAACAATGACAACAGTAACTTACAATCGTAGATGCGAATGTGACATCTTCGTCAAGTCCCCTTTGTCTAACCCTTGCTCAAAATATCCATGACCTGGATGATAGAAGCTTCACTGATCACTCTCCTCCAGTTCATTGTGTGTTTCCTATGAGATCATAGGTTTCATGCTTGCAATTCTTCCCCCCTTTCCACCATCATAGAGCCTGCTTATATAGGTTAAGAGAGGCTTAACCTCTTGAGGTATCTTTAGGGTAGGTTGAGGAATTCCCTCCTTAGATCAGGGATCTTCTCCTAAGATCATGATTGAACCAGGAATTCAAATGCAACTGCCTTCCAAACTTGAAATGTTCTCCCCTTATTCTCCTCAACAGATCAACTACTGCCTAGATTAGACAGCGCTCCCTCAAAAGGGGCATCAGGGTGCTATAACGCTCCCTAGTAGGCTCAAGGGGAGTGCCAACACTTAAAATATGTGTAGCGCTCCTTCAGAGGGGTGACTTGGTGCTATAACGCTCCCTAGCACCTTGTAGGGGAGCGTCAGCGCTCCTAAGGATGATGTAGGGCAACGCTATCCCTTAAAACCCTAGTTTGAGAGATCCTTTCAGGTGGTAAGAGATTCCTAACTCCAGTTACCCATTCTCCTTCCTCCAAATCAGGTGTTTGAGGTATTCTAAGTGTCTCCTTAGTTTCATCGTCATGGCAGTATGATTTGTTTGACATTTGTGACACTTGTGAACAACATGCGACACTTGCAATAGTTGTGAGGAACATGCGACACTTGCGACAGTTGTGAGGAACATGCGACACTTATCAAATCGAGTAATAGTGATGTGTAACAAGATGTTGCAAGTATGTTTGGAAAACTAAATATGACAGTCCCAGTGACAGAGATGTGTAATATCCCTTATGTAAAAAGGGAATTTTTGAAAGTATTATAGGTGCCAAACGAGAAGGAAGACCCTCCAATCATCCTGAACACTATGTATCTCAATTGTCCAAGGGACAAGAATCCCCCTTTATATCTTTCACTAGGAATAAATGGTCTCCGCTTGAACAAATGCATGCTTAAATATGGGGCCTCAGCAAATGTCATATCATTGAGGGTAATGAAACAATTTGGTTTGAAGACAACCATACCTTATGGAAGCGTATGTGGTATTGATTCCAAAAAGTTCAAGGTTCTCGGGGAATGTGAGGACATTGAGGTTTTCCTGATTGATTTTCCACATATCAACATCCTCATGGACATAGTGATAATTGATGTTCCATCTGCTTGCGGGATGGTCTTATCTAGGAGCTGGTATACTTCTCTTGGGGGTTTCCTTAGCATGGATCTCACCCATGAACACATTCCCATGGGAGATGGCACCTTATAGATATCATACAATCGAGAGAAAGTTGATATACATGTGATGAATCATGATGGTCCTCATTATGTCAGTGAATGCGATTATGATGTGTCTTCACAAACCATTGAGTATGATCCATCAGAGATACCCTTTATGCAGGAGGACTCCATAGACACACTTCTTCCATGGAAAGATCAATAAAAATAAAATCTTACAAAATAACATGGGAAGGAGCCAGGGTCTATCCATATTTTGAAGAAAGAAGATGAGAAACATGACGAAATCATCAAAGAAATAGTCTGCACAGAGCCTCCATATGTTCAGAATACACCTTGCATCAATTTTAATGAATGAATTCTTGCACTCATGTGGGAAAAAAGAAAGGGAAAGCCCAGATATGACCAAAAATATAACAACTCGTGGCTTGGCCCTTACATCAACAAGAAGAAGTCTGATAAAGAAAAGTATTATCTAACAGCATTAGACAGGAGGAAGATGCCATTACCAATGGATGGATCTCTTCTCCAACCTTACATCCAGGTCACATGACATCTTCAGGGCCCATGCCCTAAGTAAGTAGGGAAGTCATCTTGTTGTCCCCTCCATTTGTATCTTGATTTCTCATACTAGTTTAGATGCATTTCATTTTCATTTTTCTCTACTTTCATATTGATTTCATGCTTAGCTTAGAAATTTTTGAAAACATGTCGAAATTTTTCTTTTTTATATTAGTTTTCATTTTGGATTTCTATATATATATGAATGAAGGGTGATATCACCACCCTAGATGATCTGATCCATTTTTCTAAGTTTTTGGCAGGCACATGTATACCATAAGATGGTGTGATTCTCATGCACTCTATGGAGAGCACATGTCCCCAAGTAGGAGCCAAATGTTATCCCCATTTTGTTGATAACTAAGGAGATTATGTCTTAAGGCCCTCAGGTTGCAGATATGGAGTGTTGAGAGACCACATGACCAGCAGTATCCTTTTGCACAGTTGGAGACCCTTCTCACCACCACAAAGGTGGCATATTTTCAGATGGCATCCACCACATCAGCTGGCCTCCGAAAGGCAGTGGGCCTTGCTCCATGAGGTACAATTCAATATTATGGTGAGTATCATTTCAATATTTAAGGCATTTAAGTATGTTGTATCATAGATTTTCTCTAGATTTCATGATATATTCTTGGACTTTATGCATTTTTCCCTGCTTCACCTTGGTGGTTGACATTGTCCCATAGTAAGTGGTCTCACTTGGGGATGGGTTTGCTACTAGGAACTCCCTTGAAGATCCATTGTACCATTCTCAACCATACTTACCACTTTCCATCACTATTTCCCCCCATTTCCTTATCTCTTGGGATTTTAGGGTGTATTGACCGAAGAAAGTATTTTCCCTCATTCTATGGGAAGAAGGGGTTGAAGGATCATAGGGATTGATTTTGGGTAAAAGATAAAATCCTATGTATGAACCATCTAGATGCTTCTCCTGGGGATCACCCAATAAAGAGATGAAATGCTTATCTTTGAGAAAAGGGGGACCCACAATGAAATATGTTTAAGAATGCTTAAAAGGTTAGTTGGAGGATAGGAGGTCTCATCATGAGTTGGCCTATCATGTACATGAATATCTAGTGGTATGATATTACCATCATATGGCCACCAAGCCAGGGTAATGGCTCGCAGTTGCATGGCTAAGAGAAAAGGGGTCTCATCATGAGCCAACCTTCTCATTTCCACTAGGTGTTTGTGGGTGACAGTGCCATTTATCTCGACACCACGCCATGGAAGTGGAATTCAACCTTTCCTAAAAATTATGAAAGAATGGCAAAATAATGGGCTTGGAAAAAATGCTTTGCGAACGAAGGTACCAAACACCCTCTATAAAGGCACCCATGAACGATACACTATGAGATATTTTATGTCATGAGCCCTATGCCCATTGAGTCTTGACCCTAACCATTTCACCCACTTTACATGGCTTAGAGAGAGATGTCTTGGAAACTCTCCTTGACCTAGGTCAAGATCTACCCAATAGGACACCTCGTCAACCCTCCCATATTCAAGCTTGACAAGTCACATAATGTCTTTGACCACTTAATTGTTTGACATAATGATATTTTATGCACATGATTAGGTGCATAATTTATTGATTGGATTCACTTATCGTGATGTTATGACTTGATATACTTGGAGGGCATGCTTATTTGTCTTTGCAGGACCTAGTTGATCGACAATTTTGGAAGAACAAGCCTAGATTGGGCTTCCATGGGGCTTGAATCCCACAGGTGGATTCCAAGGGCCTACATGTCAGATGCAAAACATCAAACTTGTAAGGCCTAGAAGATGACTTGGACGACATAACCTATCCCCCACATGCCAAACATTTTTTCTAAGAGAGGAAAAACATCACCTTTAGAGGCATGGCGCCACCTAGGGGGGTTAGGTTTTGGTGGTGAGGTGACATGCATTGGAACAAAGAATTTTTTAGGGGCTTGAGCCTTGATCATGAAGGAAGTTGTTGGGATTCTTGGCATGTGGCTTTGGGAAGCCTTTCCACACTCCTTCGTCACCAACGACCTCCTCCTAGTGCCAAAACGTCCCCTAAAGGGGCGATGTCCGTATAACATCCTATTGTTCTTGAAATTGTTCATCATTAGAATCAATCAAATTAATAAAGTAGAACCATAAAACTTTAATTATGGATCACCTGTCATAACAAATCCCTTTTCGTGCTCAAAATATAAGATATTCAACAAATATCTATGTTAAAAAAAAATTGCACCAACACTCCTCATCAATGTATCTAATGCCTCTTGATATTAATGATAATGATTTCAAGTATCCTTATTCTTATATTCAACCTCCTAAATGGAAAGAGGAAATTACTATGGATATGGAAGAAATTAGGACAATATTGATAAAGTACAAAAAATCTCAGATAATAGTCTAGATTGAATAATTCTCCTATCATAAGCGAATGAAAGATAATAATAGAAACCATGATTGAATGAGATTATTAGAACATGATTTCTAATAAGTGATGAATTGATGATTGTCATGATGGATAAATATATGAGGCTGGTATCATAAATTTTCCAAAAGTGTTCTAAACATATAAGTTAAGAGTTTCATTTTCTTAAGATTACATATCACATAGCATACCAAAAAAGAATGTCTCGGTCGATGAGTGTGTAGTTTGCCTTTCTACTAGATAGGATTTCCATACAAATTGAGGCTTAACCAAAAGAACTAAGTATATAATATGGAAATCAAAACCAGCAATATCAAGAGTAAAAGAGATCAATTAAACTGATATCAAATAAAAATCCTTATTACAACTGGCCCATATAGGCTTTTCCTCCTAGGTTTTGAATAACTTAATCTCTTTTTGGTGTTATAAATTCGGATTCATGAAATGCTCAAAAATATAAAATATAATAGATTCCTTAGTTACAACCCATAAGAAATCACACCCTTTAAACTTACTACCACAACTAAGGTCTTGGTGAAATAATATTTTGAAAGTGTCGGCACACTCACTTATACTGAGAGGGGAGGGGGTAAATCAATATTGGAGTATTTTTCCTTTTCTTCCAATATTAATCAATTTATTACTTCATCACTCATAATAATTTAATAATAAATATACATACAAACATATAATCCACAATACACGAACATTTAACATGGAAACCCAAATGGGACAAAAACACAAAACTTTTCTTAATAAAATATTGTACGCACCAACCTGCAGGAGACACCAATCTCCTTGACTGATAACCAACTCAATAATGTTTAAATGCACCAATTTGTAGGAGACACCAGTCTCCTTGACTGAGCACCAACTCAGCAGTAATGTTTTCAGGCACCAACCTGCAGGAGACACCAATCCCCTTAGTTAAGCACCAACTCAGCACTACTTGTATATACTAATTTTATTGGAAACATCAATATCTTTAAACTATCAATAATACCATATTATCTCTTCCATTCCAGCCTTCATCTACACCAGTCCATTGTTCTATCTCTGTTGTCACACTTCACAATCTTACATAGTTTCATAAATTACTTTTTCCTTGCACCTTTCATCCTCCCTTACATTATCTTCCTTTCGTTCTCTAGCATACTCGGGCCTCGCAGCCTCAGAACTTCTCTTCACACAACTTGAAATTCTCACACTTCCATATTTTCAAAATTCTTCACACTCTAAAACTGGATTCGAGCATCGTTATTTATAAATTCCATACTTTCATGAATTTTTCCATAGACAAAGGTATTTCCATGGATTTGGCTCCAGATATCCTCAAAACATGGTTGTGACATTCCTTAGAAACCAGCAGAGACCCCCCTTTAGTTTTGTGGGTGATTCTACTCTAAAACCTTAGTGCAAACTTCAACACTTAGTGCGCATTGGATCTCATTAAGATTCAATCTCCATCGTTGATTTATTTCATTGTCCACCAAAATACTCAATACACCCTCAATGCTTAGTAATCATCTAATATATCCTTGATTTGATATCGACTATCGATCTTATTTTAGCATGTCAAAACCACATGTAACCACACCACAAAACTGTCATCTGATATGGACCTCCATTCAATCACAACTTTCGATCTACTTAATTGTCCTCAAGAACACACCATGAAACCATGATGCACAGTAATTGTCTGATCTTCCCTTGATTAGATCTTAGTCATCAATATATTCTTCTTTATCATATTGGGACCATCAGGTATTCATCTTATAGCCATTGTCCAATCAGATCTTGGATTGATCTTGATCGTCGATCTATCTTGATGGATTCACCATGGTTCTAAGGCATATCTCTTCTTCATTTTAAACTTCTGCAACTTACAAATTACACCCTCAAGTTTCGTTGATCTCATTTTGTATTTATACTTAGACACATTTCCAAGAATTTCTCTATGGGTCTACGGCATATCCTATTATAGAAATATTTGCCTCTCCCTATGCAATATTGCACAAAGGGCCTTTTTCCATTTCCCTATGTAGACTTGAAGTCCCCTTTTGCAAATCCTAGAGCTAAAAAAATTGTCCTTTAAGTCTGAACACATTGTTCATCCCCCAAGATCTTACCTTATTGATTGAGAACTTGATTGTATCTCTTATATGAACTTGCCTTTGGTGGAGGATTGAAGTGGTGGAGGCCCAACTAGAAGAAACTTAGTTTCTCAGTTCTAATCCATGCTGACACAGAAGTTTGTAACTCATTCATTTATGTTGATTATATCTTAATAGAAATACTCTTTTCTCGTCCAATTAATATCTCGAAAATATTTGAATTGTTATTCCATGGGCGAATTTGTTATGAATTTTGATGGATTATTCTATTGAATTTGTTAACAATATATATTATCACCATATTTTTGTGTTGCTTGGTTGTTGAGGACTAGTTCTAGGTATATCGCTTTGGTTCAAGTGCTCAACGGTGGACTTCATCGAATGTCTGGACAAGGTAGGCCTCTTATCTTGTCTTGTTAGCATATTTGTTTATATAGAATAATTGATATTAGAGTTGATTTTTGCAGTCATTTATGTCTGTTGTGGTTTACCCCTAGCCATAGAAATATTTTCCTCATAATAGAATTGGCAACCATATTGGGATAGAATCTTCTTTTTTTGGATTTGTAGTGTTTTACTCAGATTGTTCTTGTTCATATTGAGTTTGTTGTTGTATGATTTCTTGACATCCTCTGTTCACTCCAAGTCTAAGTTTATTAGCCTTCTCCTTAGTCTAGTTGTGTTTTGACACATATATGCAGGTTGTTGCTTGATAGTCGTGTACATACATGTGATGTACTTCTGAAAGATGCATACATACGTGATTTTCCCTTGAATAGTCGCGTACATCAACCTTTGTTGTTTGATTGCTAGGTTTGGTGGTTGTTGGGTAGGTTTTGATGATTTTTGAGTCTTCTTGGGTCTCTGTGGTGACTGTTAAGTGTTTGTGGAATGACAGGAAACCTGTCTTTGGTTGAATTTTTGGGTGGTACCTTTCTCATCATCTTTTCATTTTGATTGTCCTTGCACCTTGGGTTGGGTGTTTTCCTCCTTGATATCCTACTTGGGTTGTCTCTGTCTATACACAGTAGAGTCTTTACATCAAGCTCATGTTCAGTCCTTGCATTTTGATTCCCTTATATTGAAAATACAATAATATTAGGAATTTTACATTAATTGGCATTTTGATCTCTTGAGTCTTTGTCATTTATCTTAGTGCATGTCAAGAAAGATTGCATTTTATTTGGAATTGCAGAATTGAATTGAAAATTGCATTTTTGATAAGCATATCATTTATTGGAAATTGAAGTTAGGACTTTGCGTTGTATTCATATTCATTTATTTTACTTGTTGAGTCATAACATCACTAGTTTCACGACCACACCTTTTGAGTAAGCAAGGACATTAAAATTAATGCTATAATTTAAAATTGATTAGTAACGATTTTATTTTCTAGGGTGCACAAACTAGCTTAGGATTTAGAGCCTTGGAATAGGATTTTGTGAGGAAACTTCTCCAAGGATATTAAATCAACATATGTGTCTGACTAAGGGAGTGGATAAATCCTTTGTATAATCGGTAATATTAGGAGGCTCCTCTTACACTGGAGTTAAGCACGAGGTCGCGTGAGGTTGGTTGAAGGGATATCCCCTCGATACCTTCTTAGAATCAGATATATTTCTGGGTATCTATTTGTATATGGGGATCTTGCTAGTGCCCTTACCTCTGTGAGAGGTGGTGCTTTCAAGGTTTTGGGCTTTGCTACCTTGCCCATACGGTGGACCTGACTTACGACTGCTCACTTGTGCTTCGGTTATACTGCGGTTTCTTAGTTGCTTGACATAGGTACCACATAGGTTACTTGTAGGGTTTATTCTGCAGGTACCTTGGGTCAGAAAACACAAAGCCTTTATGGAGGATTACCTCTCTGAGGGGATCTGATCGACTGTTGTGGGGTATTCTACCCTACGGACTAATAAGCTAGGTCTCTAAACTTATATGCAGATCATGACCCTTAAGATTTAACTTTTAACCTCCTACCCAAAATCTCAACCCCTTTTCTCAGGCAAACACGGGAAGAATAAACCAACCTTTTTCCGACGGTTGAAGTAGATCCTTCGTTGAGTTGTTATCTCTTTGCTATTGTTGCTCCTTCCACAAAGCTTCCTGCAATGAAGACAATACTATGCATGCATGCTACTGATCTACTAGGGGGTTAGATAAAACATAAATCAAATAACATAGATGAGACTCATGTATTCGGGACGGGAAAAGTATCTTTTTCATTAATCTCAATATAAATCAACTTACAATAATTTCTGAGATTGGCCACCGTTCCTCAATCCTGATCCTGGGCTCTTCTTCTTCTTCTTTTCCTCCAACTGCTGCTGCATGAATTTCTCCTAAAGCTTGAGGCAAGGCTAAAGGGTTGGGACAGAACTGGCTTGGCAATTTGGCAGAGTTTCTTTGCTATGATTTTTCCTCCTTT
>JZKD02S1596206.1:0-10004 GCA_000966675.3 Picea glauca
AATGATTGCTTGCAAAAGAAAAGGGGTGATGTCCACCTCTTCTCTAACTGAAACTTCTACCCATGCCGCCTTTAGGAATTAGACTAATAGCTTTCACCCTAATACTAATCTTTCAAGAACCTATTGTCATTTTCATGAAGAGAATCACGGTGAAAATACCTGTGAGATTAAGTTGAGTGCAAGAGAGCGCACTTTTGGAAAAATAATCGATACAACAATCGTTGCCTTAGATTGGGCTCAAGAAGAGGATGTCATGATGGTTGTCACTCAAAGCAAATCTTATCAAAATAAGGGCAAGGGAGGTCCTCCCATGACTACTTTTGCTCCTAGTTTATCCTCTCAACAGGTTAATCCTCATACTACAAGGGGTACCCAAAGTCAAGAGGTTTATACTTCTTCTTCATATAAGTACAATATTCTGAAACAATTGGCTACAATAAAAACAGATGCATATTTATTGGATATGGCCACCATCCTTGAACAACAAATGCATCTGAAAGATTTCATGGAAGATAAAACTTCCACTATTGCCAGTTTAATTGAAGAAAAAAATGAAGAAGGAATGTACATAAATGAACTAGGTGTATATAATCCTAGAAGTTATTGAAAAAAACCTCCTTTCTACGTATCTCTAAATATTATGGATAAAATTGCACATTCATGTCTAATTGATGGCGGATCAAGCCCTAATGTCATGTCTAAGATCATCATGGAAGAGTAGGGCTATCTTACACAAATGAAAACTCAAAGAGTATGTTGTCTTACAATAGTTAGCAACAAGATGCTATCGGTGTTTGAGCAGCTCAAGGTTGCAGTGGAAACTCACTTCAAGAGAATTTACAAGGAAGAAGGCTCTGGCTCTGAAGAGGTTATCTCATATTTCCTCTCACACATTCCCTCTCTCGTAAGAAGGAATGACAACTCAGCACTCATGAAACCTTTTTCTGGAGAAGAAATCAGCAACGTCATTTGGTCCATGGAACCTGACAAAGCCCCAGGACTAGACAGATTCACAATCTGTTTTTATAGAGCATTTTGGGACATAATCAAGACTGATCTTTTGAGGATGATTAAAGCTTTAGCAAGGGATGTTGATAAATCTTGACATGGAAAACGCTTTCGACAGGGTAAACCTCTCTTTCCTGTACAAAGTTATCCTCTCTTTTGGATTTTGCACTAATTTCGTCAAGTTGATAAAAGCCTGCACTGAAAAGCCCCAGATAACCCCTCTAGTAAATGGCAAGCCAACCAAATATTTTCAAGCCTCCAGGGGATTAAGGCAAGGATTCCCTCTTTCCCCCTTATTGTACATCCTGATGGTTGATACTCTAAGTAGAAAGTTGACCGCTAAAAAGAGGAACGATACAGTCCCAGGCATTAGGTTGATGAAGGGAATTGACCCAATCAACCATGCCCTCTTTGCAGATGATTCTCTCATGCTAGGTGAAGCTTCCGTAAAAATTGCAAAAAACTTCAACGAAACACTTCAAAGCTTCTGCGGCATCTTCGGAGCACTTATCAATAAAATAAAAAGTGTAGTGTTTGGGTGGAACACAAATCAGCAAACTATTAAACTCATAGGCTTGTACCTGGAATTCCCCGACTATGCTTCTTGGGAAAAAATAAAGTATTTGGGACTCCCCTTAACCCTGGGCTCCAACAAAGCCTCTCTGTGGGAAAAAATCATAAGAAAATTCAAAGCTAAAATCTTAGCCTCGGGTAGACAGTGGCTCACCAATGTTGGGAAATTCACCCTCATTAAATCAATCATGTCCTCCCTGCAAATCTACCAGGCTTCCTTTCTCCTAGCCCCGAAGGCGATCACGAATCAAATCACAAAGATGCTCAGAGAATTACTTTGGTGTCGAGGCAAAGGCAACCAAAAGAAATACCACTTAGTCAAATGGGAAACTGTCAAACACCCCTACATTGAAGGTGGCCTACAGGTAAGAGACCCTGAGCTTGCAAACCTAGATTTGGGAGGTAAAATCATCTGGAACCTTTATGAAAACCATAGACATCCAGTAAGCAATCTTTTACAAAAAAAATATCTCAATGGCGCCTCTCTAAGCAACCTCCAGGCAGCGAACATTCCCAAAGGAACCCTGATCTGGAATCTTTACAGGCACAAATTAGAACCCTTTCATAAGCATCTAATTCAAATCACGGGGAATGGAAAAAAAACTAAGATGTGGCAAGACAACATTATGGGAAACACCCCCCTCATCAAATCGGAAGATATCATGGAAATCCGTGCATGGCTCTCTCAGCGTGGTATCAACAAACTCATAGACATCTCTACATGGGATGACACAAGAATATGGCAAAGTTGGGATCTCTCTGGCGTTCTAAACCAAATGCATTCAAAAAATTCCCTCCTCCTTGTTGCGTTGACGGACTACGCACCTATACATATCCTCTCAAGGGATAAATGGGGATGGGGCAATTATGGCTTCTACTCAGTAGCCCAAGGCTACAACACTCTGCAACCGCCTCAAGCTCTAAAATAGACAATGGCCCTCTGGAAGCAGATCTGGGACCCCCTCGGTCTTCCAAAAGTAAATTTCTTCAGTTGGGTTCTAATGCACAAGAAAACTTTAACAGGTGAAAATCTGGCAAAACGAGGCTTCATAGGTCCTCATAGATGCCCCATGTGTTGTCGTGCACCTGAAACGATGGAACATTTATTTGTAGACTGCCCATTTGCACAAGTATGGAAAATATCCCTTCAAGGCCTCAATGCCACAACTCTGAGACAGATCTCAGTGAATGATTTATTCTCTTCATGAAAGGCGCATTATCCTCAATATATCCAAAGTAGTCCAACCTGGATAAGAATTTGGTAGGCCATCCCCAAATACATTTGTTGGAAACTATGGCTGGCCAGAAACGATCAGATCTTCAACAACAGGTCGTCTTCCCCCACAATGGTGGCTGCGAAAGCAAAATCTCTCCTTCTCAAAACAGTAGAAAATCACTTCACCATGAAAGAAATTAATCTTCCCCTCGAAGAAAATAAATGGACTGGAACCTTCACCTTCTGAGACAGAACTCGAACCATTTTTTTCCCTTCAAAAACTCCAAGTTGGTGGTTGTGAGACAAAGATGCAGTTTTTCAAGATTGGTGGAGGCAGCAAGGCTTAGCCTCGATCTTTTTTGACGGAGCCTCCAAAGGAAACCCAGGGAATGCAGGAGCAGGTGGAGTGATTTACTCCTGATATGGAAGCCGAAAAGACAATTTAAGCTGGGGTCTAGGTCAGAGAACAAATAATCAGGCTGAAATTCTCGGGCTGCTAAAAGCTTGTTAAATAGCGCGAGAAAAGGGGGCCAAAGAAATACAAATCTTTGGAGACTCTAAAATCCTGATTAAGATTTTAAACATGAATGATTAATTCAACAACCTAGTAATCAACAAGGCCTTACAAAGACTTCGTCAAGTACTGCAATATTTATCCTCCCCTCGCTTTTACCACATCCTCTGTGGATCAAACAAGGAAGCAGATGCAAAGGAAAATATGAGTTGCCAACTGCCCTCAAAAACTCTGAGGATAAATGATGAAATCCCCTTGTGGACCCCCATCCCGTAATAAACGAGATGAAATTCCCTTGTGTTGTTCCTTTGGGTTGTTCCCTTGTGTTGTCCCCTCGTGTTGTTCACTAGTGCTACTCCTTTGGGTTGTCCCCTGGTGTTGTTCCCTTGGGTTGTTCCCTTGAGTTGTTCCCTTGTGTTGTTCCATGGGTTGTTCACTTGTGTTGTCCCCTGGTGTTGTTCCCTTGGGTTGTTCCCTTGTGTTGTTCCCTTGAAACTGTTTCCATGGGTTGTTCCCTTGGGTTGTTCCCTTGTGTTGTTCCCTTGAAACTATTTCCATGGGTTGTTCCCTTGTGTTGTTCCCTTGTAGATTAAGCGAGATGTTGCTCCTATGTAATGCCCCCTTGCGGGAAGGTTAAACAGTTGTTTTGGCCTTGGCCCAACCTGATTCAATTCTCTAATAAAATTACTCATTTTAGTTATAAAAAAAACAAACAAGATGTTATTGGTGAAATCAAGGATGTGACTTTGGTTTTGTGTGCTCAGCGGGAGATAAGAACCACTTGAAATATTCAAGTAATTGGCATTCTAGTCATCGACTATTCCATCATTTTGGGAAGATATTGGCAAGCATTGATTGGTGGATACATTTCACTTGATGGGACACACATGTCCCTTCCCAAGGATGGAAAGAATATCATTGTTCTTAGGGAAGGACGAATTTCACCCTATATAGAGTCTTCCACAACCACATGTCAATCATATTAAGGAAGACATTGGTGTATACTATGTTTTTCTAGAAGAATATAATGATTGTGTCTCACAACCTCTAGATCCTGAAGATGAAATGTGACACATGCATTTTAATGGTGCATACTCAAGTGAGGGTAATGGAGTTGGCATAGTACTATATTCACCTGTAGGAAATATTCATAATTTTTCTTACAGATTGAAATTTGCATGCACTAATAATGTTATAGAATTCAGAGCCTTGGTTCTTGGAATTGAAAATGCATTCAATCTTGGTTAAATCATATTTTTGTTTTTGGGGATTCTGAACTTATTGGGGATGCTTGATGTACACCCAATGACATACTAGGGTGATGGTGTGGTAGAATGATGAGATGGATAGATTATGTGGCATGTAGAGGATGGATGAGTTCAAAAATAAGGTAGTCATATTGTCTAGAAAAAAAATGGATACTTGAGGCCTCGTCTTAGTGTCGATGGTATTGAGGAGTTACACCAAGCCACCCATGGGGATGATCCCTAATGAGGCCCAATGACACTACAAGATATATATTAAAGTTGGGGACTCCATTATATATGAAACTACATGATATTTGCTTGGTAATCACCTACCACAATATTCATTGGTAACTATGAGTGACTCCACTAGATTTGAATAATTGACATATGACCTCCTTATGGGAAACATGTTTTGAGCAGATGGCTCAATCAATTGAGCTAACCCCTATAACTCTATCTAGGAACCAATTTTTCAATTTTCTTGTCCCTTTAGGCCAATTTTCCAAATTTATTGTTCTCTTCTTTATGTCACCTAGACATTCTTCTACAAAATGCATCTTTCTCCAACTCTTCAAGTGCATTTGATAAAAAATATTCCACTGTAAGCATAACATGATCTTCACATTGATCAATAAATAAATTTTCATATAAGGAGGTAGGTTTAGTTTGGAATCATTAATAGTAACTTTCTCGACGAGCTTGAAAGGTCCATGTCTCAAAGGCTTCAACTTCTTGGATGCCCCTTGTAAGTGTTTTTTACTGAGATAAAGCCACATTATGTCCCCAACGCAGAATTTGGGATCAATCCTATGTTGTTCATTTCTAATCTTGTACTTCTGCTAACTTTCCTCAAGTTGCTTCTACACTTTCAAATGTACTTGCATGATATTCTCTATGAACCTATTTGCTTTCTTTGCTTCCTCTTACATTCCATGTATGTTTTCCTTTGGTTGTCAATACATAACATAAAATGGTGAGGGTGGAAAAAACCCAAAACAAATATCAAAAGGATATTTCTAAGTGGAAGAATGAATTGCCTAGTGGTACGAGTATTGAATATAAACTACTTGTTCATCCCCTACCTTTGTATGCTTATTGTTATATCCTCTTAAAAATTGGAACAAATTTGTGTTCACGACTTCAATGTACCCATTAATTTGAGGATGAGTAGAACACTTCAAATTCATATCCATTGTTTTTCACGATGTTGTCGAAAAGTTGCTCATAAATCTAGAGCCTTGATCAGACACAATTGAGCTTGGAAAATGAAAATGTACCCATACATTTGCAAAGAACAACTGCATTATTTCATGAATTAAGATGGTCTTCTTACAAGGAACAAGGAATAAGCACACATATCTTATTGAGTCGGTCCACAACCACAAACAATGATTTATGGCCTCTCCTTGACATAGGAAAACTTCCAATAAAATCCCTAGAGATAAGTTCCCAAAGCTTGTTTGGCACTTGTAATGGCATGTATAGTGTGATCTTCCTATTGTTTGGCTCATTGGTGCTACAAAGAACATAGCCTCTAATAAACTTGGAAACTTTTTCTTGCATCTTAGGCCAATAAACATACCTCTATAGATTTGCAATGGACTTCCCAACACCAATGTCCAACAATTTGAGAAGTATCAATTTCCCTCATCAACTGAATTCTCCTTCCCTGTGTTATATACAACTTTCCCAACTTATAGAGTAGCACATATTGAAGATGATATTCATTTCCTTTTGGATTAACAATGGTTTCTCCTTCAACTACTAAAAACATCCCCAAAATTAGCATCCTCCTTATAATGTTCACTTATCAATTCATGTGAGAAGGGCTCTAGTTGCGTAATAACTCCTACAATGAGAATTTTTTGCATGGGTGGCCTCAACAAGATATCAATCAACTTATTTGTCACACCTTTATTATATTTGAAAAGCAAGTGGAATTGTTGAAAAAATCCAATCCACTTATAATGCCTTCATTGTTTCATTTTGCTTCGACTTTGTAAGCACTACAATGGCCAATGGTCAATGTGGATTATGGTTCCCTTCCCATGAGATAGTGTTTCCATTTCTCGATTGCTTAACCTAGGGAATAGAGTACTTTTTCACATGTAGGGTAGTTAAACACTCTTCCATGGAACAACTCTGAATGGTAACAAATTATTCTTCCTCTTTACATAGGCACCACCCCCATGGCATACCTACTTGCATCAATTTCAATCTCAAAAGGTTGTTGCAAATCAGGCATGGCCAACAATGGTGCATCACTATTTTTTCTCTTCAATGCTTCAAAATACCTCTAATTTTGTTTCCCCCAGTGAAAACTCTTCCTTTAATTCATTGTCATAACATACATCATGAAACTAATGTTAAAAATGTTAAAATGAACTTCCTAAGATATTGAGCTACTCCTGTGAAATATCTTACCTATGTCACACTGGTAGGGGTAGGGCACTTATTGATGGCTTCAGTATTAGTTGGATCAACCCTCAACTCTCCTCCATTGTTCACATGTTCAAGATAAATTGATGACTCCTTTCTAAACTCACACTTCTTTAGATTATCAATCAACTACTCCTTCTTGAGTCCAATCCTTGTTTTATATGTGAGATGTTCTCTTGCCATTTAGCGATGGATATCAACTGTTATGAACCAACACCTTGATAATGATAAAAAGTCAATGAATAATAGTCCACTTCGAGGGGGAAACCTCATTTTACAGTATATTCAATGCACATGACAAGATAAGATGATCCTAAGACTAGGTCTCATATACATATATATGAGACAAGATAAGATGATCCTAAGACTAGGTCTCATATATATATATATATATATATATATATATATATATATATATATATATATATATATATATATATATATATGAAAGTTTATCTCCAACCTATTATATTAACACTAGAAATGGAATAACTCTATATCCAGGGCTTAATAGGGGGTTTAATGCTTAACATGGGACTTTTTCTAGGGCTTCACATGGCCCTCCCCTTCAAACAAGTGTTGTCCTTGACACTTAACTAACTGCATGTGTGTCTACATGAATAAATCATATTCCCATGTTGCCTCTTCCTCTGGTAGGTTCTTCCATTTGATGAGGTACTCAATAATTTCTCAATTTCGCAACTACTTAATCCTTGTTTCAAGGATTGTTTATGGTTATAGTATGATTTTCCCTTCTCCGTTAATCTCTGGTAAATAGATTGGATTAGGATCTTGTCACTGATTAAATTCTTTAAGCAAGAAACATAGAAGATTGGATGTACACATCTTGGTTGAAATGAATGGCATGGGCATGATATTGAGCAAGTGGAAGACCCTTAAGCATCTCTCAAAATACCTTGGAATGATTGTTGATAACCTTTGGACATCCATCAGAGCAGAGGATATAGATGTTTAAACATCTAGTGAGCACAATTGCACAATTACATCATGGTCTCCATTTTTTAGTAATTTTGTCACTCTGTTAGAGCTTATCACTTTAGCGGGTTTCCCTTAGATACCTCTAATCTCAATTTCCTTACCTTTTAAGAAAAATCTCATGAAAAGATCTTGAAAATTAAGGGTCGTTGTTCCCAATGATTGTAACCATTAGATCCCTAATACAACATCAACATCGCCCATTTGAATTGCAATCATGGGACTATCCAATAAATACTCACCCATATTGAGCTCAATGTTATGGCACTTCCCTGAACAATTTATGATACCTCCATCTGCAATCATTACTTGAAACTCTGTTGGAAATACAAATCAATTGATGAAGTTACGAGTACTACCATAATCAATCAACATTGTTACCTTTTTATTTTTTATATATCCTTCTATCTTGAGGGTTTGTGGAGTATTGATGTCAGTCAATGCATGAGAATATATCATTGGAGTAGTCTCTTCTAGCTCTAGATCTTGTGATGGTTCCAATTCTTTATCTTCTTCCTCTTCACTATCTTTGTAGAATACTTTCTTCTTACAACATTTGTGCCCCTTATTGTACTTTCTATCACAAATGAAACATAATCCCTTTGTTCTTCTTTCGTCCATTTGTTGAGTTATCAACCTTGTTGGTTGAGTGAGGTGAGGAGAGGGAGCATGATGCTCTCTATAGTTGTTAGTGACCACTCTTCTAGTAGCCATATTTTACTTTCAACTTTTCTCGTATTGATCTTCAGAATGAAGTAGTTCCTTGGTGCCAACTTGAAGACCCAATGATGTGGAACTTTGAGTGATGGATGATCATGATTCTCAGAATCATTATTTGTGCTCTCCAAATGGGATAAAATACTCCCCCTATGTGATTGAGTCTCAACACTATTGTTCTCCTTATTCTCATGATTTCCTTGGATCTGCCTTTTTATTTTTGATATATCCTTCTATCTTGAGGGTCTGTGGAGTATTGGTGTCAGTCAATGCATGAGAATACATCATTAGAGTAGTCTCTTCTAGCTCTAGATCTTGTGATGGTTCCAATTCTTTATCTTCTTCCTCTTCACTATCTTTGTAGAATACTTTTTTCTTACAACATGTGTTCCCCTTATTGTACTTTCTATCACAAATGAAACATAATCCCTTTGCTCTTCTTTCATCCATTTGTTGAGGTATCAACCTCGTTGGTTGAGTGAGGTGAGGAGAGGGAGCATGATGTTGTCTATAGTTTTTAGTGACCAGTCTTCTAGTAGCCATATTTTTACTTTCAACTTTTCTTATATAAATCTTCGAAATGAGGTAGTTCCTTGGTGCCAACTTGAAGACCCAATGATGTGGAACTTGGAGTGATGGATGATCATTATTCTCATAATCATTATTTGTGCTCTCCAAATGTGATAAAATACTCCCCCTATGTGATTGAGTCTCAACACCATTGTTCTCCTTATTCTCATGATTTCCTTGGATCTCCATATCCCTTTTAGGGATCCTTTGTAAGAGAGTGGTTTCTATGGACTTCATGGATTTTTGTATTTCTTCCTTATTTTCATCCATCTTCTTTTTCATTTCACTCGTGGATTTTTATATTTCTTCCTTATTTTCATCGATATTCTTTTTCATTTGATCTTCCATTTAAAATTTATTCCAATTGTAAGTTGCATATTCTTAAAACCCTAATTTGGAGATTGTATGGATGATTGATTGTTTTCTTGGTATATCTCTGAAATTTGAACCCTTTTGAGTTTCAATTTCAGCATGTAGTACTATGATATGACTTCTTGAACTACTGAAAATTTCATAGTCTGGGCCTTCACTGATAAAAAGATATAGAAAAAATACCAAAATGACTTGTTTAAAACTAATTTCAAGATTAGTAAAAAATCCCAACTTCCACAAGATATTAAGATCTAAGTCAAAAAAGATGAAGGTAGATACTCTATTTTCTTTCGGTTTATATGTCAACCTCATAGCAACCAATTTGGTCAAAAAGCTTAGGTTGGTGTTCCAT
>JZKD02S1596207.1:0-29854 GCA_000966675.3 Picea glauca
TTTCGCAAATATGAATGCGCCAAAATGCTTGACAGCGGAATCCCTGATTTCCCTATTTCCGATGGACTCCGTCTGTGCTAGCCCTCCGGGCTAGAGCCTCACCATACGACCATACTATATGACCTCCACCCTACCCCGTCGGGTTTAGACAGTTTCAGTATCATGCTCATACGCTCACGGGATCTCCAATGGGTCTCAATCATCGACTTGTCAACAGTCCTTTCTCCTGTTGCTATAAATATGCCACCTGTCCTCCTGATAGTCAGTGTGGCCCCACGCACCTAGGCCTTATCGAGAAATCACGTATCGTGATTTTACCATGCACGAAACCTTTGCCTCCGGGATCTCCGATATCCCGATTCCCGATATGTCGATGCGCCTTTTGCTTTAACCCTTCGCGGTTAAGTTAGGTCCATGTAACCTCTACCCTGCGACCGTACTCAAAGCTCTCGTCGGGGTTTCGGGGTTCGGAGTTTCAAAGTGTATGAACCCCTTGTCACCGGGGTTCCCTATTTCCCAATGAACTTCAAATCCCGATGGACTTACCCCTTTGTTGTAACTTTCCCGATGGTAAAATCACGATGCCTCTCCGGGCTTCTCCTCTACTCATGAGGACTTAAACTCTGTGCAACTTCCGTCAACTCGGACGGTTGATGGTTAATCCCACAGGGATCTTACGACTCACGATCCTCCCGAGTTTAAACTCCTGTGCAGTATTCAAAGGTTTTAAACCTCGTGCACGTTCTCCAGATCTGACGGTTGCAAGGGTTCGCCTTCCCTCCTGAACAGATCTGGTGGTTCTAACACCCTTGGTGTAGAGACCTGTCTCCCTGTGGTCATAGACCATACCGGCTGCGGTTTTCGCCGCACTGCTAAACTATTGGCTTGTAAACGCAGTCAAGCAACAACTTGACACACTGGAGCAACCAACGTCCAAAATTGGCCATTTCAGGCCCAATTTCTCTTCACATTTTCCGTCCAAAGACCGCTCCACTGGCCCATCTAGGCTCAGTGTCGAAACCTTGGCTCTGATACCAATTTGTAGTGTACCCTTTCACTATCCAGGTTTCCAAACCCCTCAGTTACCGTTCTGTACATGGAATTTACAGAATTCATGCTAGGTTTTATAAGCAAATTCATTTAACACAATTAAACACACTTAAAACTCAGAGTAAAATATATGGGTACTGCTATAATTATACAAGCCATAGCATTCATCATTAATTTATTTACACAGCGGAAAACATGATAATATATACAGTACAGTCATGCCAAAATGTGATAAGAACATGGTTAAAGACTTATCTTGTAACAGTGGTGAAAATCACCAACCAAGTGCAGGCCTTCCATGAACCTCCCAACCTTAGACCACACTATTCATCAGCTCAACAATAGGTCACCCCCGAGCTGGGACCGAGCTCCACCCCAAGGCAAGGAATCTAGACTCAGGCTGAGGTTACAGGGAAGATAGCACATACACAACTACCAGGAAGAAAGCTCTCCCAGGAATCTCCCACGCTCACTGCCCACAAACCCTCATTCCCCACATGCCTGCTCCACCCCAGGGGAGTGCACCTTCTTTGTCACCTAGACAGTCCTTCGGCTGCCAGTCCCCCTTACCTTGGGTTACAAGAATAGACCAGACCGAAAGTCTCTGGGCTCTATGGCAGCTACAGGGATTTCTTCCGAGAGTTCTCTTCTCCCTCNGTCCTTCGGCTGCCAGTCCCCCTTACCTTGGGTTACAAGAATAGACCAGACCGAAAGTCTCTGGGCTCTATGGCAGCTACAGGGATTTCTTCCAAGAGTTCTCTTCTCCCTCTGCGCACTCTCTCACCTGGGGGAGTCGCTCTCAGGCCATCAAGCCTCACGCAGTCCAGTACTACGTGGTCACAACAATCCATAGGAAACACAGACACAGATTTCCCCAAATCGGTTCAGCAATCACTGGATGATCTCACAGCAATGATTTCGGAACAGGGACTTCACACACAGGCTAACTCGGCTTTCCCGAACCATAAGATTCTTTCCTGAAATCCTCACTGGCTTCTCACAAGCTAGGAATTACACTCACAAGTTATCTCAGAGACAGACATAGACTCCACGGCTCCCAACAGAGGGTGTACATGGATCTTCCACGTGAAACACGGGCTTCCTCTCTGTAATAGACATACATCGGGCTTCTTACAGACTGGCTCATACTATTCCTTTCCAGGAAATCAGGTCGAATGGAATCCCCCCTCGCGGCTTGCTGCCTCTATTTTATTTTCATGCACCAGGGTTGACACTTGTCACCCTGGGAACTGCATGCATTCCATCTGTATGCCTTCCTCCCACCACTTGGGAACTCACGGGACCTTCCAAAAGGACTTAGGATAAAAGAATGTGCACATGGATTTTTAGGAAATAATATTAAAATATTATTCCAGGCCTAAGCCCCTTAGGCTTAGCCCCTAGGCTCCTCACTCATCCCCTTTCCCACCTTCCAGGCCCTGATCCCTTGCCCACTCTGTGCACGCTCAGTCCCCCATCACTCATTCATCGTGGTCGGTCTGCACTGGCGGTATTTATATTTTATTAATTGACCTGCATACATACAAGTACATCAACAGGCTCCTGGCCTTCCACACTTACGCTCCCTGTCCTAACAAAACACATAAGCCTACAGCTTATACAAAACTTGGCTCACCAGCCTATAGAACATATTTACAATTCTTTACATATAACATGATCTGTAATGGGGTTCGGCCTTGGGAACACTACATCAACAAGTATGCCTTCTTGGGAAAAGTGTGCACCTCTCTTGGGTGCTAGTCTTCTAGGGTTTGAGCACCCTCTTGTGTGTTATGTATTTCTTGGTGGTGAAGGTATTTCTCTTGAATAATATAGCAAAGGATTTGGTTGGGTTTTCTTCCCTTGTTGAGAAGGGTTTCACAGGATACTTCTTGTGTTCTTGTGCATGGTGATTCTTCTTGTGATCTTGGTTGCTGCAACATTAATGGTTATGGTTAAATGATTAAAATGAAATAAAATTCATGCTTAACCTTTCTTATTGAAAAATCAACATGGTATCAGAGCATAGGTCTTGAAGAACCCACTGCACAAGCTACAATATTTTACCAGTCATCCCCCTTTTTTTACAGTTCCATACGACCCTCCTAGGGTTCCCATAAATTATGTGCGGCCCTCTTCTTTTGGATGTTTCAACCCATAAAAAAAAAAAAAATTGAACATTGAGGCAATATTTGGCTTAGGAGAGTATTTCCTTCTCTAGTGTACCTCCAAAGACTCTCAAAATGAAATTCTGCGCATTTTGAAATTTTGGCCCTAGGGTTTCGTAATTTATGCATAAATTTCAGAATTAGGGTTTCTGCAACTCATTGAAGGAGATCTTCAGCTCACCAGTGTTCTCTTATATTTCAAAGGCTTATTATTGGCAGTCATAAGTCCAACAAAACCTAAAATTTCTAGCCTAGCCTAGCCGTTAGGTTTTCTAGCCCAGTTGACAAGGGTTTGTGAAGAGTCTAAAATTATGATGAACATACCTATGATGGAAGATAATCTTGATGGATCAAGCAACTTCAAGTTCCTGGAAGACAAGACTTCAGAGGAAGACTTATTGTGGGTGATACAAAAAGGCGACACTATGACTACCCTCTTCATGAATATGTCAAGAGGATATAGACCAGTTAGGTGCCATTGGAGAAATCATATCAGTACCCTTAGGTATTCACTTGTATATATATTATTTGTATCATTATCATGAGAGAAATTGCAGGAGGAAGGAACTTTCTTGATGAAGCCATGGATCGAGAAGGATCTCAGTGCATTTAGAAGAACAACACACTGTAAGTGAAGACCCCAGTTTTGATTGTTGTATTTGTCATTCCTCTAACCTATATTTATAAAGTTTGCTACATTACAAGTAGGTGTTGTAGCTATGACAACAATCCTTAATTTGTTTTGATTATAGAGATGTACTCATTATTCTCCTTTAGGAGATATTCTTGTTTTGGTTCCTCTTGTTTTCTTGTTCCAGATAGGTTAACAATGCAATAATGCATGATCAGAATCCCTCTGTGATTATATGGGTAGAAGCATGCATGACACAGTATATGTTTAGAACAAGAGTCCTCACCAGACTTTGAAAAATATAACTCCCAAATAATCCTTCATTGGAGTGAAGCCTGAGATTGAACACTTCAAGATATTTGGGTGCCTAGTGTATTTTTCTTGTACCCAAAGAGAAGAAGTCCAACGCCTTCAGGGAGAAAGGATACATTTATGGGATAACAGTGAATCTTCGAAGACATTCCAGATCGACATTCCTAGTCAGATACAAATTGAGACAAGCAGAGATGTTGTCCTTAAATAAGAGATAGCCTTTCAAAATCCAGATAATCTCAGATAGAGATTGACAGTGAGACAATGTCTTCTCCCCCTTCAAGCAGTTTAGAGGGAGACAGACATTATTCCAATTGATCTAGTTGCTCCACTTGATATGTTCAGAGATATTGTAGTAGGGCATAGAAGGTTTTCGTAGGCTCACTCTGCTGGAGGCAGAGAAATATACAAGCCTCTCAAGGCACATCCCAAGAGAACAAAGATATGTTTTGAGCTACTCTTCAGCCATGAGCCACATCATTGATTATGGGCATTCTTGTCATAGAGAAGCAACATGAGAACAGGTATGGAAAGATGCCATAACATAAGAATACTAGTATATATTAAAAGAATTATGAATAATATATTGTTCAGAGATCAGAAGGGAAGTTTATAATGACTTCCAAGTGGACCTATAAGATCAAGCATGCAGCTGATAGAAGTGTCGAGAAATAAAAAGCAATATCTATAGCCAGAGGTTTCTCACAAATAGAGGGAGTTGTCTATGATGAGAAACTTGATCCAATAAACCCGATACACTTCCATCTGTACTACCATCCAAGATTTGGAAACTATATCATATGGATGGATTCTTGATGAGTTTTGGTTTCAGCAAGAGTGTTACAGTGTTGGTGACAAGAGCCTGATTTTGATGACGTATTCAGAAATCCTTGTTTTTGGATACAAGTAATATTTGAATTCTAATTTTGAGATAAAGAATATAAGTATGATGCACCACTTCTTGGAACAAGAAGTATGACAGAGGATTGATGATATTTTCCTAAATCAAGGAAAACATACAACGGGAATATTAAAAGAAGTTCAGTTTGACAGAATACAAAAAAACACCATGATAGATTTGAAGAAAATAAATGATGATGATTCAAACGAGATTGATCCACAGTTGATTGGATCATTGATGTATCTGATTAACACCAGACCTGATTCATGATATGCAATGAAAATTCTTAGCCAACCCATGAGTCATTCGAGACAGTACAGCATGTATTGAGATATATACGAGGCGTAGTTTGACTTGGTCTGATATATGCCTCCAAGTGTGAAATTGAGTTTGCATGGATATGCCTATACAGATTGAGCAGAGGGTACAGTGGACCGGAAGAGCACATTCGGTTGTTGTCTTACTGTGAATTTTACCATGGTTTCCTAATACAGCAGGAAACAAAACTCTATGGCCTTGAGTACCATAGAAGCAGAGTATATATCATCAAGTGTGAAAATCCATATGACTTCAAAAACTTCTGACATATTTAATTGGCCATGAGATGGATCCTATGATGATAACCAAGAGTTGTGTGTAAAGATCCTTGAGAACCCAATGTTTGTTGATGGATCAAAACACGATGAGATGAAATATTCTTATATCAGAGATATGATGCAGAGGAAAATCGTACACATGAAGTTCCTTCATACACATGAGCATATTGCAGACATCTTCACCAAACTAACTTGGTGAAAAATTCCTCCCTGGTTGAGAGGGAGTATTGATGACTCCAGCCAAGACAAATTTCAAATTACATATGTGTGATACTTGGAATGATGAAGAATCTCTCTCTATCTTAGAGGGAGTGTTGATGATTGCAGCTATGTGAGACATTCTCCAGCTTACAAACCTATGAGATGTGGATCATTGCAGCTATGTGAGATATTCTTCGGCTTACAAACATGAGAGAAAGCCCCTAAGAAGGGTGTGTGGTTGTTAACTGAGACAGAGCTAGAACATAGAGATGACCTCCTCCATTCAGAAAGTTGAGAAGAAATCCAGATGATTATCCTGTGGAAAAGGTGATCTGTTGAGTTGGACGTGCATGTGGCTGAGCACAAGGTGAACATGTGAAATCCAAAAGTGTTGTGTGCATCGTCATGAGAACAGAAATGAATATGGTGTATTATCCTCCTCTGAGCTATAGAGTTGATGAGAAACTCCAGATGACTCTCCTATGTGATGCAGTGGGAAAGAAGATTTGTTGAGTGGACTTGCCTGTGGACAAGCACAGGTGAACGTGTGAAGAACTGGTTCTTCTATGTAATGCAGTGAGCCATAGATATGGACATCCCTATGGATGTGCCCCTAGTGGATGAGCACTAGTGGGTGTATCAGATCCTTTTCTATATTGTTCGAGATTCAGACTTGCCTGCAACCCTAATTGTAATGTAAAGGGTACAGGTTGGCCCCACCTTAATGTGACTGGTAATTAATGTAAAAGGTAATTAATCTGGTTAATATTAATTATATTATAAGATAGTGAGATCGGACCTGTTGTGCCAATAGAAACTTATGTTGATAGCTTCAGGTTAGTATAAGTAAAGGTAAATTCCCCATTGAGGAATCATATCTTTCATGTGAGTTTGGAAATTTCAGCAAGTACACCTTCTTGGGAAAAGTGTGCACCTCTCTTGGGCGCTAGTCTTCTAGGGTTTGAGAACCCTCTTGTGTTTTGGGTCTTTCTTGGTGGTGAAGGTATTTCTCTTGAATAATATAGCAAAGGATTTTGTTTTGTTTTCTTCCCTTGTTGAAAAGGGTTTCCCAGGATACTTCTTGTGTTCTTGTGCATGGTGCTTCTTCTTGTGATCTTGGTTGTTGCAACATTAATGGTTATGGTTAAATGATAAAAATGAAATGAACTTCATGCTTAACCTTTATTATTGAAAAATAAACATAAACAACAATCAAATGGCAACTAATGGCTATAGCAATCAACAACAAACTAGGTGCAATTGAATCAAATCTGTGGTCCTACCCTAAATGCTTCTTTATTGTTCTTTTGGATGCATTAAAATGGAATTCAAATAAATAAAATAAATGAAGGGAGGGGAATCAATCAATTGGAAAGGCTTCAACCTATTTACAACAACAAATAGGGAGCCAAACCCTCAAGAAACCCCTTGCGGAAAACAGATCAAAACCCCCTAGGGGGTTGTCCTCAATCCCTAGGGTTTATTTAGGGTTTTTAAACCACCTAAAAATATATCAAATCAAGGTTATCTACAATCCCTAAAAATCATCTACAACAAGAAAACAAAACATTGAAAATAACAGGAAATTTAAAGATTGGCCAGTGCAGAAAAACCTAGAAAAAAATGCATTGAGAAGTGGAAGAAAAATGGTTGATTCCTTTGTTGACCAATGGAAAAAATTCCATGAAATATGCATTCAGAGGTGGAATAAAATTTCTTAGTTCCTACATTGATTAGTGGTATAAAATTTTATATTTTCTACGTTAACAAGTCGTAGAAAACTGCCCTTTTTTTGCATTGAGCAGTGGCAACAAACTGTGATTTTTCTGCGTTGAGCAATGATGGAAAAAAACCCTTTTTATACGTTGACAAGTGGTATATAATTTCCCTTTTTCCGCATTGAGAAGTGGTAGACAATTGGCCAAATAGTGTGTTGACCAATGCAGAAATAGGGGAAAAAGTGTGTTGGGAAAAATTTTGTTGGGGAGAGTTGTGGCTTCATATCTGAGGGTTTCCTTAGTGGATCTCCAGCACCGATAACCTACAGACACAAATAGAAACTTACAGGAAGGTAAAAACACACAAAAAACTTGATAAAATCCTACATAAATGAAAGGAAAAAATGTTGTACCACACACCCACAACCAAGGATCATGAGTAAAACTCAGATCCCCAGTGGAGTATCCATTTTGTTGTAGCAAATATACAGCAAGGTTGAGCAGATCAACATCTCTAGTGGTTGTTCTATATCATAGAAAAAAGTGGGTAAAAACAAATAAAACTTACTTTAATCAATGGAAACACATTCCTTCAAATCTAGATCTACAATAACAAAAATAAAATAAAAGACATATCATTTGCAAAATGTAGTAGAAATATCCAAAGAATGTGATCAATCTCTATAGCCAATGGAAAGAATAATACAAACAACACTTGTGGATAAACCTACAAAGACAAAATACCTTATGGTGGCCCGTTCGTGGGAGGGTTCTTCTTTCTTTATCAGATGTATGGTAGCACTGGTTAGATTCCCCTCTTGGTTGAAAGTAACAATGGCGAGATGAAGCTAAAAGATGAGGAAATTTTAGCAACATCTGAGTACTCTCATGAAAAATTATTATGGAAAATGGTATAAATCTCTTTATTTTATAGGTAAAATAGTGGTTATCCTTGATATGGTCAAAATAATAAAATATTGTATTTGACCAAATCTATTTTAACCACTAATTTTAATTTTCCCTTTAATTTGAATAAAATAAAGTGGGGGAAATGCATAAAAGCGTATTATGGGTTAATTAAGTGAAATAACTTAGGAAAAATGGGTTTTCCTAAGTTATGCAAGGGAATAATGGTGTGAGAGTATGCATGAAAAGGGATACATATGTTATGATGGTGTAAATATGTAAGGCTTAACCTTTTGGGCTAGGCATGTGAATAGATGGTGAACAACCATATCCAGCACACCAACAATGGGAATCAAAATTGACCTCTGACATGACGATCTTGAAACATGGTTTAAGCTCCGATACCACAACGATCAAATGTGATTTTAATGCCAATGCAATAACATCCTCGAAGTTATAATAATTTCCTCACATCGATTCATCCACAGGTATATCGTCATCATCCACCGATACAACTAACTTTCAACACTTAGAAAAAAAATTAAGGCTTCCTTTACCTTGGATCCTCGACGGGAGAAATTTCTTTCTCACTAATACAACAAAGGATATCACCCATTTTTCATTGATACACCCAGTTTCAGTAGAATCACCTCATCTTCACCAATACATCGGATCCCAATCATTCTCTCAGTGCCTAGACATCAGAGCTCAATCTTTCTTTCGATGTCAATACAGTAACGAGTCCCGTAAAATATCCTTTCATATTTCAGCCATAACTTTTGACTACGATACCCATTTCAAGAATTCCTTATACTATAGGAAATTTATTTCTTAGATATACAACTTCATTATTATATGATTTGGAATTTTCCTCACCAATTTTTCACAATTTTCAGTATTAAACTATGGCACATTGTCAACATCCTGAGAGAACATAGTACTTCAACCAAGATCAAAGGAACCTAGAACCGAACTTAGTGAAGCATATATGAACTCTCACTCAACTAATGTTTCAGTTATATAGGTTCAAATGCACAGTTTTGAAAAAAGAATCGAGATTATACTATGACCACTCATCTATTGTGTGTTGAATGGTGCTAGGTACCAGTGTTGAAAGAAGGTCATACTCAACAATCCAAAGAAGAAACATGTGAAGGAAGTAAAAAATGAAGACACAATTCTTACATATCAATGAAAGGAAAAATATACTAGTATGCAACAGTGATCTACATTCGAGGATGATATAGAAGCAACAACAACAACTGTTGTAGAAACAAAAGAGGAGAAACGAAAGTAAATCAATCCCAAATGGTCGAAGAAAAAGTCTGAATCCCCTTATGGTTGAATACAAACATAAAACTTAGATGCATGAGAGATTCTCAACGTCTATATCAGTCATCACGATGTGTGAGGTGCACTATCGCCAAAATCTATAATGGCCCACCAACACTAAAGGAAAAAATTGAAATGTAAATGCATATGATGTATGACATATTTTAAATTATAAACATTTATGTTGTCATTATTTTGTCATCATTCCAAAGAGGATAAGGACAAAATTTTGCAAACAGAAGGTCAATAAGGGAAGGATAAATCCCAACATTCAAGATGAATTTCAATAAATAGGGGGATTGTATCCAAATGAAAGGGATTTTGGCTATTGGATATTTCATGTACTGTTATTGAAATTTTTTATGAGGAGAAGCCTATTTGGCCAAGCTATTTTTTTGAGAACTCTAATTCTTGTGTTGCACATGTTGTGGACTATTATGCTTCCTTTTGCTTAACACTTGTGTTTTGTAAGAATGTACTTCATATAACAAACTATGCTTATTTATGATTGTTGCATTAATATATTTTTTGTTCGTCAAGGAATATTTGTCTGAATTCGTAGATATAGGATTGTAAATGATTGTTTAAATGTTAGACTATTGTGGGTTTGAAATTGTTTATTCGTATTCTTATTTCTTCTTTGTGTGAACTATTTCCCAAGACATTGACAAGAGTATGGTTGGTTCTATGTTTTATTTATGGTTACCTTAGCTTCATTTCGACGCATGCATATTAGATTAGTTGCATCTCATTATTTAGATTAGAAACCATCATCGGTGGATCAGGTTGCAACCGGTAAACCCAAAACTAGAAATGGTTGTTGGGATAGAATTTGGATGATATAGTTGGATATCAATGGTCGCCCACCTATTCCATTGGCCCAACATAAAGTTTCCATTTTGGCAATTTTTCTACAGTTTTTGGGGTCCCAAACTTCTGGGCCCATTTTGAGGCCCTAAATGAAGTTTTTTTTTTACATGGAAGCACCTAGTAAATCTCAAAGGCTTGTATTGGGACATTCATAATGTGTACTCCTTAGATTTACCTTTCCTATGAGGTATCAAGTGCCCCAAACGGAGATCGAATGAAAAAGTTACACCCTAGGGAAGTTGACATAGAAACTACCCCCATTAGGGCCCATAAACCTTTTGGTGTTTCATTTTCAGAGGTTAGGTTTTTGGATTTTTAGGGTTTTCTCATTGATGGTTTATGTTAAAAATAACTTGGGAGCCTCATTGTAATCATATTCTTGTAAATGTGAGTAGCTGTCACATATATTCTCAAAGATAAGCTACCATCATTCTAACGAGTCCATTTCACTTTGTATTTTCTTTTACAGTCTCTACATATTTCAGTCTTTAATAGAAAATGAGTATTACTGTATATTTGTGTTTCTTTCTTATTTATGTGTTTTATTTCGTTCCCTCATAAATCTAGATCAATGGTATCAGAGATGTCTTCTCTCTCTTTTTTTCTATGTGCATGTCCCCAACGAGGTCAAAGTATCAGGCATTGGGACTCGAACTGGTCAAACCTTTGGAAGATCATCCTCACTGACCCTGACGGCTGCCAATGGAAGAGTAACTAAGAGACAAGGGAGAGGGAGATCTTATTAAACTATTGCTCATGAAAGTCCTCATGAAATAGAGGAATGAGACGATAGATCAATTTTCCCAAATCCTTTGGCAATTGTCGACAACAACTGAGGCATCTTCGTTAAGTCACCGTTTTGGAGGTGTTTCTCCCTTCAAGGTACCAGTTAATTTTGATGTTCCCATATTTGAAGGTTAGATAGATGTGGATGCTTTGTAAAACTGGTTAAATCTACTAGAAGGTTGTTTCTTTGTCCACAATTTTTCCAATAGGGAAAATATCACCTTTGCGCTCCTTAAGGCGGTCCCCCATGTAAAACATTGGTGGGAGACTTACTATGAGAAAAAAATCCACATAGGAGTCTAGAATATTTTGGGTCGAGCCCACTTGGGACTCTTTTATGGATGCCATCAATGAAAAATATTACCTTGTTGGAAACTACGATGACAAGTACATGAGATAGACCACACTATGTCAAGAGAGGGACCAAACAGTGTCATAGTTCACAAATATATTTCATACATTGTGCACCAAGATGGGTATTAGAGACTCCAAGAAGCATCTCGTTCTAAAATACCATGGGGCCCTACATAGGAACGTCCAAATAGAAATAGAGTTTTTGGACATCTCATCATTGGGAGATGCTTATCGATATGTTGTAAAAATTGAACAAAAATTGAAGTAGAGGAATAATCAGGAGTTTGGATCTGCGAATGCATCATAGAAAAGTCGGGAAAAGGCATCCCCAATACATATATCAAAGAACAAAGCAACGATGAAAAACCATAGGAAAAACAATCTAAGCCGCAAACAAAGAAGGGTAATGAGAAAACAAAGAAAGACACTAGGAAGTGGTGTGAATTCCCTAAAATCCCCTAGCACAACACCAATGAATGTCACTCAAAGAAATAATTGGTGGCTAAGTTGAAATCCTTAGAGTCAGACCCAAGCTCCGACTCTGATTCAAATCCAGACAGGGAAAAGTGGATCATTGATGCAGAACCTAGTGCCATAGTTTCTACCACCAAGATCCATCCAAACAAACCAGAAGAGTTGGAGGAAGGTGAGTACCTTTTCCACTCACATATGTGGGTGAAGGGTGCTCCACTACAATTCATTGTTGATATTAGAAGCCAAAAGAACCTCATCTCATCATAATTCATGAAGTGGTTGCATTTTTTGACAACACCATAGAATAGGAAATTTGTCCTCTTCATGATTTTCTATCAAAGTGAATAAAAGGTCAAAACCACATCCATGGCCTATGCACATGTCTCCTCTATGCAACAGAAGAAAGTGGACAAAGTCATGAAGAGTATCAAGACATATTCATCTCACCTATCGGGGTGCCTCTGCATTGTCAGTTCAAGTATTCGGTTGAGATAAATCTTGGAACTCCTTTGCCTAATGGGATAGTGTATCAATGCTCTCTCCCAGAAAATGAGGAAATCAAGCACCAGATCCAAGAGCTGCTCCAAAAAGGGCAGATTCAACCAATATCCTCACCCTATGGATGCCCAATTTTTCTCCTACAAAATAAAGATGGGACCTGGAAACTTTGTATTGATTAGAGAGACTTGAAAAAAATCACAATCAGGAATCTGTATCCAATTCCTTGAATTGATGACTTTCTCGACCAGCTCAAGGGGGCTAAGAACTTTAGTAAGATTGATCTTAAGCCTGGATACCACCAGGTCCCCATAGAACATACTAATGTATGGAAGACCAGTTTCAATTCTAAAGAAGGTTTTATTGAGTGGTTGGTCATTCCCTTTGGCTTGACAAATTCCCCAGCCACCTTCATGAGGTTGATGGATGACATATTGTGACCATTCACCAATTCCTTTTTGGTTTTATATCTGGATGACATCCTCATCTTCAACAAGATTTGGGAAGAACACTTGCAGCACATCCATCAGGTCCTCCACACTTTATGGTAAGACAAGTTATATGCTAACTTAGAGAAATACTCCTTTGGAATGAAAAAGGTCCAATACCTCAGATACATTGCATATGAGCATGGTGTGCATGTCTATCTAGCCAAGATCTAATTCATTCGTTACTGGTCATTCCCGAAAATACTAACCGAGCTTCGAAGCTTCTTAGGCCATGCCAAATTCTATCACAGATTCATATTGGAGTCCTCCCATATTGCATGGCCTCTCATCCAAGTGACCAAGGGTGGTTGCAAAGCCAAATTTGTGTGGGGTAGATCACAACTAAAATATTTTGACGATATGAAAAATTTCTTATGCTCACCCTCGGTGTCCACCTTACTCAATCTGCAACAACCATTTGAGATTGAGACAGATGCTTTTAATTATGTTGGTGGTGTCATTCTCACTCGCCACAATCATCCAATGGCCTATCATAGTGAGACACTCTTAGATGTTGTCCATAAGTACCCTTCCTATGACAAAAAAATGTATTCCATTGTAAAATACTACCACTAATGTAAGAATTACATTCTAGGGAAGTTGACAATCATCCATACAGATCATAGGCCTCTGTAGTTCATTTAGACACAAGGAAAATTGTAGAACGATTGCCATCAAAAGTGTTCCACATACTTGTAGTAGTTTAACCTCAACATTAAATATAAGAAATGGAGCACTAATTGCATCATTGGCTGCCTCAATTGACCTCCAGTTGAAGCACTAACCATGATGCTCAACTCTTGCAGGAATGAGACCTCTAGGTGGTCCCAACTCTATGATAGTGATCTTGGCTTCGCTACAACCTACCAGATGTTGGGAGAAGGCATGATTGTTTCTAACTTCCATATTTATGATGGACTACTATGCCATTTGGGTCATCTCTGCATTCCTTCAAGTGAGCATGCAAATATTATTTGGGAATCCCACTACGGTTGGGTGGTAGGACACTTTGGCATGGATAAGACAGTGGAAGTACTATAGAAGTATTTCCATATGCCAAATCTTCGACAAGATGTTAGTAAGTATATCAGATCTTGCATTGTCTATTCCATTCCCAATCTAGCCATTAAAAAAAAGGATTGTACACCCCTCTACCTACTTCCGATGGGCCCTAGGAATCCATCTCGATGGACTACATGTCAGGTATCCCATCCACCAAGCATGGAAATGATTGTGTATTCATGGTTGTTGATCAATTCTATAAGATGGTCATTCTAAACGCCTACAAGAAGAGTATCACGGTCGAGGCCACCGCTAAGCTCATATTCAAGCATATATGGGTACACTTTGTACTCTCACAGACCATCATATAAAATTGGCATAGCCAATTCTTGAGAACATTTTTGTCGAACCTCTAGTCACTTTTGGACACCAAGCTCACCAAATCCACTACCTTCCACCCTCAAACTGATGGAGAGACAAAGGTCGTCAATAGAATGATCGTGCATCTCTTGGACATGTAAAACTCCAAGCATCCATGCACATGGGATGAAATCATTTCTTATATCTAACACAACCATAACAAATCCTTCCATATCTTGACCAATCATATCCCTTTTCAGGTAGGCCTAGGTTTTCAATCATTGGGCCCCATTGATGTGGAATTTCCCCTTGCATCCACACAAGAAGAATATTCCCATGCTCAATCTGATATTAACAAGGCCACCAAATTCATTGAGCAGATTCATCACATCCACCAATAGTTCCATGATAGTTTTCATAAATCCAATGCTAAGTACAAGCAATGCCATGATCAACATTGAGTTCCCCACGACTTTTAGGTAGGTGACAAGGTTTGGTTTTATTTGCAGAAAGAGTACCTTACAGGACCCCACCAGAAGTTGCATCCACTTTTCTATGGACCTTACACAATAACCAAGGTTGTGGGCAACAATGATTTTGAGTTAAGTATTCCCCCCTTCCTTGGATTACACCTAGTATTCAATCTATACCTCCTTCGACCATATTTCCCACCACTACTTGACACATCGTAGGTGGCAGAGCAGATGACACATACATATATCAACCATGACTGCATGGAATAGGAAATAATTGATCATATCATGGATTCATAGGTTAAGGGCACCCATCGACATAAAATCCAATTGTATTGGGTCATCAAAGTAGGGAAGCTAATGCACCAAGCCAAGTGGCTCACCAAGCATCAAGTTCAACAAAAGTTTCCCCATTTGATGGGGGCACTCAATGCAATGGAAACCAATGATTTCTAATGGGGGAGGAGTGATCTACATGGACATTGTTGGTTTCCCACCTATTCCACTATCTAAACATGCAGTTTCTATTTTGGTAGTTTTTCTACATTTTTTCGGGTCCCAAACTTCCAGGGCCATTTTGAGATCATAAACGATGTTTTTTTAATGTGGCAGTGCCCAATAGATAAAATAGGCATGTATTGGGCCATTTGAAATGTGTACTCATCTAGACCTTTCTGACAAGGTATCAAGCACCCCAAATGGAGATCGTATGCAAAAGTTACACCCTAGGGAAGCTAATGTAACAACTACCCCCATCAGGTCCCACAAACCTTTTGATGTTTCATCTTTCAGGGTTAGGGTTTTGGATGTTTAGGGTTTTCTCATTTCTGATTTATGTTAAAAATGTCTTCAGATCCTAATTAAAATCATCTTCTTTTGAATGTGATTAGCTATCACATCTCTTCTCAGATATAAGCTACCACCATTCTAGCGAGTTCATTTCACTCTATATTTTATTTTATGTTCTCTACATATTTTAGTATTTAATAGAAATTGAGTATTATTGTATCTTTATGTTTCTTTCTTATTTATGTGTTTCATTTCGTTCCCTCATAAATCCAAATAATTGGTTGGGTTCCTTATTCCAAATGGTGAGAGGTCTAATTGGGACTTCTCACTGGGGGTAAACCTTGCTATTGATAAAGGGAATTTGTCCCAAGTCAACAAAATTGGTGCTAGAAGGAGGGACAGATGACAAGCTTTCCCATGTGAAGTCATTTCATTCAATTTTTTTAACCATCCCATGGCTCCTCTCCATATATCTATATGGGATAACCCTTTGAGTCTTCTGAGACCCTCAGGGGGCATCTTAGTTGAGACACTTAATCTCTTCTCAAAATAAAAATTTGATGGTGAAGGGAATGTCTCTCATTCATGCATATCAATCAGTTTAACATTGCATGAAAAAACCTTAAGATTATTTGGGACAATGAAATATGTCTATTATTTATCCTCACACTAGAAGGACATATTAAAACATGGTTTAGGACATTACCACTGAAATTGATACATATATGGAAACAATTCATGGAGATCTTTATCATTACTCATGTAGATTATGTTTATGATGAACTCTTTAATGAAATTGAAGAAATTAGTAGGCTCGGAAACAAATATGTGGATGATTTCTTTCAAAGAGTCATGCAAATTCGTTGTAGATTTTTTGAAAGTGATAAACCCTCGTACTAAGAAATCTTCGATTGGTTTTCATATCTCGTCTCTTTTACTAAAGGGGACAATATGAATAATCAAAATATATCTAATTCACAAGATTCAAATATGCACAATGAATATTTAGTCACCTCTTATCCCAAAGAAATACTTTCAAACCTACAAACCATTAAATCCTATCCTCCGATATCTGATACTCTACAATCTGATTTTGAAGAAGAATCCGAGGAAAAAATTTCAATAGATGATGTTGAATATTGAATGAAGAATCATTTAACCAAGTTGTTGTATTTTTGAGTGATAATTTAGCATTGGGAAAATTAACGACTATATCCTTCGTGGAAAATCATGATCTAATGATGAAAGATGGGGTGTACATGATCTCTAATAAACACTCTATCACAACTACGGGGGAATCTTCACCAAAAATATTATACCTCTTAGACCCAGAGTGGGAACAATCTAGTGTCTCTCCTTTCCAGAATCATGAGTATATATTGGTCTGTAACAAATCTCTCATTGAAGAAATCTTGTCGTTTTCAAAATCCGTGGATCTATTTTCTTTTTTTACAGATCTGTTTGATAATGATCTCTCACGTGAGAATCCACCAGCTTATCATGCAGTGAAATATTTGCATGTTCCTTTCAATGATAAAACATTGAATGATAAATGTGAAAAACAATATTTCCAATCTTTGATTGATCAAAGTCTCATTCTTAATGGCAATCCATCCAGGATGCACAATGTTGAAAGTCATTTTCAATTTAAATTTCTGAAACTTTTTGAATCACAATTTGATCACAATAACTCTATTTTTGATGATGATTTTCATGTTCCAGAATTGAATGTGAGCATTCCAATGATCTTTTACAATATAAAATTTCTATTCTCAACACACAGATGTTAATGAAAAAAAATATGGGGCATGCAGAACACAAAATATTTCAAATCCCCATATGGAAATCACATCAAGTAATCATCCCAATACCATACAATACACAAGAAATGATGAGTTGATCCAAGAAACATTGTCACCTAAATCTGCTCCAGAATCACATGTCAGTCTTTAGGGGTAGATGCATCGCTCGTCCTTAGATTCTATTTCAATACTCAAACACTCCTCACATGATTTTGATGATGTTATAGGAGAAGTATTGCAGTCATATTTTGCTCAACGTTTCCCTTAAACTAGCAGATACCATTTCTCCTCTTAGCATGTGGGTTCTATAAAAAGTGGGTCTGGGGAGACTTATCTGGATAATTAGGCACTTCAATTTCAACTTATAGTTATTTCAAGTTCTCATTATCTTGCTTTAACATATATAATGAATGATACCGCCCATACTGAGACACTCCCACAAGGTACATGGCATACAAGTTTCATACATAGTTCTCATCAGGTATGTCTCTCATTTTCAAATTCCTTCCAATAGTCCTATGGTGTTCATTGTAAAATTTATGACAGAATTGAAACCTGGTTGAAGAGATCTTACATCTCTACATTTCCCATGAATAATAACATTGCAAACTGTCACATGCTAGATAGAGGTTTACCTTAGTCAATTTTTTCTATTTTGGTCTCTTACTACTCCAACATCTTCTATTGACTTTTGATGAACATGTGGTTGCAGGTTTGGAGTTGCTTGAATGGCTACATTGGCACTATGCTTTGACATTGTCCTTTTTCAGCTAGTGTAGGATAGATTAGGAAGAGTAGCATAGATCTTTGTACTTCCTTTATGATTATATAGTTCGGATGTTTGCTTCCATTTTTGCATGTGTAGCATACATTTTGGCTTGTCTTGGTTTCTTGAATAAAAGTCGTCAGATGTTATTAGTTTATGTTGCAACTCAGAATGGCTTATTTTAGTCTTGGTTTCTTTTTGCATGATATTTTTCTTCTTTTCATTTGACTCCTTTCATTTTTTTGTTGGACTGAAATCTTGCGTTAACTTGGTTGAAATTCATCTTCATGAAGAAACCATGTGCATAATCCTTTGAGAAAGTTCAATTGGAAGATTCATTTGATTTAGTAGCATTCACTTTATCGTTGATATTTGGACAACAATAAACTAGAAAATTATGATCCTGAGCTACTAAAAAAGTATATGTTGTAGAACACTTTATAGGTTGGGGAGGATTAAAACCTAGTTGAAAGAATCCTTTCTGAAAAAAATTCCACTTAATGGAATGGATTTCCTTCGATGGTTGCACTAAAGTAATATCTCTAAGGTCCTTGGAAAGGAATCATATCTTTTGTTCATGGAATTTCTATTCATAATTCAGAATGGCTTTGCAAGCCTTATCGGTCAATCTTCAAGGGATATGTTTCTCAAAAAATCTTTTATACCAATAGATCAATGTAGCACTTCCATGGGTCCTCTCTCTTGGTTCTCGAAACAAATATTGGTGAGCTAAAATATGGTTTGTTACGAGGAAAATCTCTCTATGGCTAGGGGAAAATCGCAACAGACGGAAATGACTGTGGAAATCAACTATGTTCTCAAATATGCCATATAAACAAATATGTTAGAAAGACAAGATAAAAGGCCTACCTTGTCCATACGTTCGATGAACTCCACCATTGACAACTTAACCCAACGCAATATACCTACAACTAGTCCTCAACAACCAAGCAAAGCAAGCATATGGTGATAATAAATGATGTTAGCACATTCAATAGCATAATCTATTAATAAACATGACAAATACGCCCATGGAATACTAATTCAAATATTTGAAAGATATCAATTGGATAGGAAAAGAGTATTTCTATTCATATATGATCAACAAAAGTGAAAATGTTACAGACTTCCGTGTTGACACGGTTTGGAACCGAGAAACTAAGTTCCTTCCAATTGGGCCTCCACCTAAGGCAATCTCAAAGAAGAGAGACAATGGAGTTCTCAATCAATAAGGGAAGAGATTGGGGGTTGAACACTATGTGCATACTTAAAGGACAAAGGGATGCAGACTCAATATGAAGTAAATAATTTCTCCATAGTAACTTTTCTCTCAAAGTTGAATTTTTTCTCCTCTTTTCTATAGCTCGGAATTGGCCCATTTATAGCCTTCAAATGGAACTGAAGGGAAAAGTCAGAATGTTTCCAGTATATGGAAGGCCAAGGATCATAGATCTCATGTCCTGACATGGAAACCCGACACCAATTTTCATTTTTGAGGACAAAACCCGATGTTTGCGGGTTGTAGTGGTGCAGTCTGTGTATACGCATGTTGTGTAGTATGCAAGGTGCATACATGTGGAAAAATGTGTATTTTTAGCCTTGGAATTTACAAACAGGGATGATAAGTCTGCATAGGGAAATGGAAAAAGGCCTTATGTGCAAGATTACGTAGGGTGAGGAAAATCTTGCTATAATAGATGCCCCCTAATGTGTGAGTTCATAGGAGTATCTATGATGGCCGAAATACAGTATAAACAACCCATAAGTGGAACGATGGGGAACCAGCTGGAAGAATTAGTTGTTCATTACATTCTGCACTGACTTTGCATACATGGCTTCCAATAGAATTATACTGCAGATCCATGTGAAAATATACGAAACAATTGTCCATGGCCATGAATAGGCAAATACAAATGTGGTTACATGCCAAAGGTTGTCATAGTCACGAACAAGGCCCAGTAGAACCAGTCTCAAAATCAATCTGAAGATATATGTATACAATGGAGTACAATCTGATCTCCCATGATCTCTGAAGTCATATAGGAACTGGTTCAATGAAAAGGAAGAAACAACTCAGGAAATTTGCGGCCACATACTAATGTCTTCAAGTCTTCTACACAATCTGCCAAAGGTGCAAGTCTACATCATGTGAATAAATGAGTTGAGGTCGAACACAATGAGACACTGTTTGATTACTGGTCATTGAGGTATACCGTTAACAAACGTGAGACAACCTACCAATAATGAAAGTAGGTATCAAGGCACCGAGCATATTCTTACAAGTGTGAATAAAGGAGTCGGTGTCGAACACCTGAAGAATCCATCGATCAGGAGATATTTATATATTCCAAACTATCGATGGTGGGAGAACCTACCACTAATGACTGCAAGCCTCAAGGTACTCATAAGACTCTAGGTCTTGTTTCCATAATAGATGAGTTGAATTCGATGGAAGGAGACTCACTGAAAGAAGAGCATTAAGGCATCTCTCATCATTTAGCACAAGGTATAAATAAGGAGCATCATGATTTGGAGGAAATCAGACGAAGAACATGTTCACAAATCAACGACCCTATGCGTCTTTCATGTGTTCCCAGTGCAAGCGGTACATGAAAAATACCCTCTGAATAACAACCAATGAGGAAAATTGTTGAAAAAGGTAAGGAATCCACCAATAAGGTTAATGGCATCCAAGACACTGCGTGAATCCTAATGTGTGAATAGATATATTGTCGTCGAACACAAGGGAAACCACCCAGTCAACAACCAATGATGAAATGTCGATTGTTGGGTTCAAGGTTACCTACCAATGATGAAAGTAGGACCAGGGTGCATGATTGGACTATAGTATCATGTGATTATGAGACAAACTGAGGGTATGGATGACATGCAAAGTCAAGAGTTTTGAGGAATGGCTGACATAGGTTGATAAACTTCCTTTTAACAAAAGCATGAGACATATGGAAGACTCTGACAGCATAGACTCAATGATGAAACCGTGAGATGAAAGAGGCATCAATGAACTTATTTGTAGGGATTGGAAGAGTAACCAGTCAGTAGAGAAGACCCTGTAACGAGCTCAACTTCCTAAGGGCATGCTAAACACAAAATTATGATGACAAATGGACTTAATAACTTTGTGTTATGTTCAAAGGTTACACAACTGCTGCCAATATGAGATAATACTCCCTTCCCGCCCATATTTTTTTGTTTTTTCATAGACAAATGAATGCTATGATACAGAGGAGGAAAGGAGTGTCGCAAGTAAGCAAAACTAGTTCCAGCAGTGGGACATACCTATGCTCAATGCAAGGAGATGCATGCGGGAAATGGACACTCGAGGGAATGTTTCCTCCTAGTTATAGGGTGTCAAATTGCGAAGGATATAAATGAGGATATACTTGGTTGAGGATGCAAAAAATGCTAAGGCAAACGGTTTATAATGCAAAGCGAGAACTATCTATAGGCTCAAAACTGCAAGCAAGGGCATGAGATGCAATCACAATTTAATGCCAAAAAATGTCCTTTTCATGAAATTTAGTCTACTTGGTGTGAAAAAGGGATAAAATTGTACCAAATAGACGTCCTTTCAAATCCAATTTACGAGTGTGAAAGAGACAAGTTCACTCGGAAATCTTTTCACTTTCTAAAGATGAGTTGGAAAAGAGCTTAAATTAAACTTGGTGTGGAGTTCTCCAAGTGTAACGTAGCATGTTTATGAGTGAGAAATGAAGCTCAGCATAAAGTCATGTATTAGCTTATATGGGACTCCCGATCCTACGAAAAAATCTTTGCATGGGCACCAAATGAAGCAGAGGATCTAAATAGGGCACCCATGCATGGTAAGTCTCTACCACTTGATAACGACACCACTTATAGCATATGGAAGGTTATGCGTCGCAACAAATGGGTTCGTACCTAAGGCATAAAAGAGACAGTTATAGGATGATGCAGAAATACATTATGGAATGGATAGTTATCCTATATGTTGGGTAGTGAAAATACCTGCATGTGGTTATGAATGGTCAACATAACATTGAAATCCACAAGAATCCTTGGTGAAAACTACAAAAAACCAACTCAATCCACTTTTGCATTAGTCCATTAGGTGAAAAAAAAAAAACTATAGGAAGTGGGTAAAAATTCTTTATAAATAATATCAAAACCAAAAATTACTATGTCATTTTGATTTTTTAGCCAAATAGTGAAAATTGGACCAAAATACCTCTGATCTTCAACTGGTGATTGCAGGAGTGTCAGACGACGAAATCAGAAACTGTATGGACCAGGTAATTCCCCTTCCCCTCCTCTTCCTTTCTACTGGATTAAATTTAAATTAGTCTTCAATTTTTGAGTAAATTAGGGCGCAAAATGGTTAACTAGGTGTATGCGGGCTACCATTCATCAAGTTGTGTATACGCGAGGTTATACGTGACTATGCAAATCACAGGCCGCGTATACTCAGCCCTATACATAACTGTAAATGAAGCAGCTCGCGTACAAGTCTGTAATCAATAGATTCTATGGTTGCTAACTCAAATTTTGACTTTTCTCTAGTAGGATGGTGCTACAATGGAGGGAAAGCGAGCACGAGGAGGTAGATGTTGTTGTGGATAGAGATCTGGGGGCCCAAATGGCCTTGAAAAGATGCGGTTTATATAAATTTTGGGCACTCAAAGGGATGAGGGCCCAGGTGAGGTTGCTTGAGATGCTTGTGGATTACTGAGACCCTAACAATGAAAGCTTCAATCTCGATGGGTGACCATTGAGGATTGAAGTAGAGGATGTCTACTTTTTGACTGGGTTATCGCGTCGAGGTGAGGTTTTAATCCAAAAATCATGGGGAGAAGGGAGCAGAATGAAGATAGAGGAGTAAATAGATGCTCACTATGTAGCAAGGACCCCAAAAGTTGGGAGTCAACTCCCCATCCGATCCATAGACAATCTCAGCCTCAAGATTGTTGTCCACGTATTGACCAGGATCACAGGATTGGCTTCGCTGCACCAGGAATCAAGGTCGCTCGTGTTCTATGTTGTAGAGTTCTTGATACCCACAATATATGATTGGTGTACCTCACTACTAGATAATATGAAGAGTCGGTTGACAAAGTACAAACAGGGTAGCAAGAGGAACTTCGGGTTTTCCATTATCTTATGCATCTTTTTCTTCGAGTGGGTTCTAGTTTTGGGACCTAGAGTCGAGATTCTTTTCAGAGGACCTCGCAATCTAACCATGGCACGGTGGACTGAGGTAATGAGATGGCAGAGGGGAGGTAGGGTGCCCACACCCTACAACGAGGATTTCTTCTACTGGTGGTAGCAATAAGTCATTTCTTTGGATGCCTACTCCTATGTAGGGATCAACATCAAAGGGGACCCTGACATGCCACTCCCACCAGGGACCGCCTACGGGGCCATAGGTATGTTAAATGTTTTTAAATATTTCATTTTTTTTGTATTTTTGTATAGTAGAACAAAATTATATTTGGATGATGCGTAAGTACTAACTAGACACTTGTATGAAGCAGACGTGGGTCCACGACGGTCGAATGGGCTTCCCCAACATCGTCAGAGGCACCAGGGAGATGAGGCAGCAGGAGAAGAAGCTGAGAGAGTCCTTCAAAACTTTCAAGGCAACCCATCTCATTTGACTCATAGGATTTCGATGGTTCAGGTAGAGGATCTGTCGG
Organism: Picea glauca; assembly: GCA_000966675.3. Classification (NCBI taxonomy): domain Eukaryota; kingdom Viridiplantae; phylum Streptophyta; class Pinopsida; order Pinales; family Pinaceae; genus Picea; species Picea glauca. The sequence continues at coordinate 24,168 of JZKD02S1596207.1, forward strand.
AAGCCATGCAGAGGAAAGTGGCTGGTGTTCCCAGAGCTTAGGTGCGACTCTTTCGACATCTCACAAACGTTGTAGTTTGTTACCATGACAAACATCCAGCGCCACAGGCGTAGATGTCATGGATCTTGTATTATCGGTTGTATATGTATATTGAGGGTATTAGCCCCAATTTTGTACTATAGACATCATATTTTTTGAAATATATATAAAACATGGATCTTCAACTTTACTTATATTCACAATGTGTACATATGTGTACATTGATGAGATGGTTTTCTTTGCTTTAGTTATGTGACAAATGCCAATCTAAAATGAAATTGGCATAAGCATCAGATACATGATTAGAACTCCTAGGAATGTGATAATAAGTAATAAAATCGAAATGTCGTTCTAAAAGACGTATCTGTAGGAATCGTCTGAGTAAAGTACAATCGTGCACACGGTAACTGTCGTTCAACTGACATACTACTAATTGGGAATCCAGGAGAACCTCTAAAGAGTGAATACCATGTGAGATAGCATCACGCAAAAGTTCTATAATGACACTATATTCGGCCACATTATTTGTGGATGGCTCTAGGCATGTGCCACCTGAAGAAACCAGTAGCCCCTCAGGTGAGTAAACCACCCAAGTGGCAGAAGTTAAGTTTTGTGTATGATGACTGGCTCCGTCTGTTAATCCTAGGTATACCGAAGACTCTGTTGACATCTGCCAACCAAGGGAAAACTCGATAAGCAAGCTAAAGATGAAAAAAGAAAGGGAAAAGATATATATACACTAAATTACGTTAGTATACAAAGAGTTCTGCCCAATCTTGGGGCTCAAGTGTAATATCTTTTCAAGTAGAGCCCATTTCTGGGCTCAGCCAACCTATTCCCTTCATAATATTCTAACTCATAGGCTCCTTTTTCTAAGACACATCACACAATATAGGGACCGTGACACATGGGTTTAAATTTGTCTACCCCCAGTGGTTCTTTGGCTTAATCATATAAGAGGACTAAGTCACCCTCAGCATACAACCAAGGACAGAAAGACTTATCGTACTATACCTTCACACATATTTTGTTCACCTCGATAATCGTAGAGGTGTCTCGACATTGCTCGTCAAGACTCTCTAGGTGCACAAGTTGTCGCTCGAGATCGGAAGTGTCAGGTAGGAGTGTGACTGCCATTCTAAGAGAAGGAATCTTGCATTCAATAGGTAATGTCGACTCCACACCGTGTACTAACTGGAAAGGGGGAAAACCGATGGTAGTCTTGACCGAGGTTCAATATGCCCGGAGTGTGGGATATAGCATAATGTGCCAGTCAGACTTACTCTGGCTGAAAGGTTTTTGCAAAATGGTCTTGAGAGACTTGTTGACGGCCTTTACTTGCCCATTTTCCTGGCAATAATAAGGATAAGAATGGCCATGTTTAAATCCCAGCTTAGATGCTAGTTCTTCCATCATTTCATTATGAACGTGACTGCCATGATCAGTGACAATCTCACTTGGGATATCGAACCAAGTGATAATTTGATTGAATACGAAGAAGGTGGTATTCTTCCTGTCGAATTTAACTATAGGCATGGCATCGGCCCACTTAGTAAAGTAGTCGTTGGCCACGATAATGTGTTTATGCCCCCCAGCCGAAGTTGAGTTGCAATCTATGAAGTCCACCCCCCACTTGGTGAAGGGACCAATGGTAATGACTAGGTGAAGAGGGGCTATATGCAAGATAATTTTTCGAGTGAACACTTGGCAGGGGTGACACTTCTTAATCTCTTCAACACAATCTTTAAAGATAGATGGCCAGAAATAATCAGCTCGCAAAACTTTTTGGATTGTCGTAAGCCCGGATAGATGACCACCACAAGCCCCATTGTGGCACTTATTTAGGACTAAATCGACTTCTCCGTGAGTTAAAAAATGACGCAAGATATTGTTTATTCCTCGGCGATAATAAAAAGGCCTAGGCGTTTGAGAGCAGGACCCGGAGACGTAGTCCACCAGGGATGAACTCCGTTATCAAGTTTTTTGTGTTCAAATATGATGCATATGTCTCTTCATTATTGATTTATTCCTTCTTTATGGTGCACTTCATTTTATTCTCATTTAATACAATTCTTTAATAATTCACATCAATGAAAAGATCCCAGATCAAAAGGCATTGCAAAATTTCTATAAAAGAGTTTTGTAAGAAACAACCTCTTAAGAAGAACAATTTGCTACAAGAAGTATGTTTTCTGTGACACGGGGTATAATAGATATATCCACCTTTATGGTAGGTAAAATATTGGCCATATTTCCTTCCTCAAATGCATCAAGTGTAGGGATGGGATTCTTGAACCAATCAAATTTTCCATGGGAAGAAAGTCCTTCGTTTTGACAGCATATTGGTCCAACATATTTTTATGCTATGGTAAAAAAAATAGGAACAATGGTGCATATCATCCCAAGGGTAATCAGGAATGTTATGGGCCTTAATAATCTCTTCATCAGAATGAGAAATAGGGGTACTAGAGCCCATGTATTCATGCAATGTTGTGGTAGATATAAAATAAGGGGTAATTGATCCTTTGTCGACTCCATAGGAATGAGAGGTTTGGTTTGCATAGGACACTTCGAGAGGTGAAGATATGGAACCAATAGATGGGTGTTCCAACAATGATGAGGCTAAGGGGACAACAAACACAGAAGGGGTGATTTGATGTATATCTGATTAAAATAAAGGATTTTTAGAATATAGTGGCCACGTGGAGGTTAAAAGGTAAAAAATGTGAATGGAATTCTAATTGGGATTTTTAGGAGGAGGTACAATTTCAATAATTGGCTTCCCTCTTTCTGAAAAAACTTTTGACATTCGAAGGAAATATCATCCACAACAGGTGTTGGTTTATCCTTTGAGGAGTAATCGAAACAATGAATGATGGTCAGGGCATATAGAAACTAGGGTAAATTGGACAATTATGAGAATAATGGCCATAAGTATCACATAAAGAACATGGATGGTTGGTATGTAAGGAGTTAATTTTCTTTATCGATGATTTAGGGAGAGAAATTTCCACAACATGAGTGGATGGGTTTGGTTCTAAATAATTAGAATCAAAAATGTCTCATACTTTTGGAAGTGATGGACAATTATTGGTTGCATGGCTTGTGAGATCGCATAAATCACATAGAGGGATAGCTCTAGGTGTAGTTGTTTAGGTGGCCATAGATTGTCTAGTAGTGGTAGTGCCCCCAATCACAACTCCTTTCCTAGACTTGGTGGAGACCGGATGAGTCTGTGTACATTCTATAGAGAATACATCGATAGCACTTGCATGTTGTACAAGTGTTAGAACCAAATAAGGACTTGGGGTCAATGGTGGGGGAGGGGTTGGAGGATCTAGGTACCACACTAGAATCCTTAAGGTGAGATTAGGAAGGTTTAATGTATCCATCATGGGGGTACTTACTATCCTTGGAGGGGAGAACAAGAATGATAATTGAGAAAAGGGAGACATATAAGTAGCATTCCATCCCCATGATGATGTAGAAGAAATAGGAGTAATGGACTTGATAGGTGGCTATGGGGATGAAGCCTCATATGAGGAAGGTGTTAAGGCAACGATTTTTTGGGATGTTGTCACTATAAAAACATTGGATGGACCAAGAGGGGTTATTACTAGTGAAAGACCATAATATTTCCAACAATGTGGAATCTTTGAAGATTATTGGATAGACATCCAAAAAAGAAGAGATGGTATGGTTCATGTCCACAAAAGGAAAAACATCGTTAGGATTGAGTTGAGCTTTGGTATTGTGGCAAGTGAGTTGATTGATGGTAATGACCTTCCCTTCATGAAGGAAGCTCATGGCACTCATCTATCTCGAAGATAAAATATGTTGAAGACAAAATCAATGGGTCCAACTGCTCCTAAAATTCTTCCTGAAACATGTACTCAAATTGGGAAAAATATTGCGGAAAATCAACACACGTGATAGCAAAAATAAACTGGTTTAGCAAATTTTCTGTGGTTCAATTCTGAAGTGCCCAGGAATGATCACTTGGAAACATGGGTTCTTCCCAGTCCTCATTTTCGTATGGACATTCAAGCCACCATAGATTCTCCATGATAGGTTGAGCTGGTGGATATATGGTGAGCTTCTGGATAGAGAGTCCATTTGAGATGGTCATTTCTCCCTCTCTACAGCCAATAAATGCATTGGTTGTGGCTAACCAATGTCTTCCCAAAATAACAGGATGACCTTTGGTAGGATCCTTTGAGCGGATGACAAGAAAGTCTACTGGGTACTCCCATGAGGCTAAAGTAACTATGATATCATCCAAAATTCCTTCAGGTATAACCCTGGTCTTATATGCTAATTCCAAAATGGTTGGGGTAGGTCTAAGAAGAGGTTTTAACTGTAATTTCTCCAAGGTAGTAACGGCCATAACATTGATGGTTGTCCCTAGGTCTATGAGATTGTTCCCAATGGAAACCTCATTAATGGTTATGTTCACTACGTGGTTTCCTGGGTTCCCATATTTTGCTACCTTAGACTGATATGATATGTACTCAGAAAATTCTCCTATCAAATGCATTGTTGGAGGATCCTTCTGCTTCCTTCCTGGGTTCTTAATACACAATTATTTAACCACCTTACTATAGATTGGAATATCCTTAATGGATTGTAGCAAGGTAATCTTAACACAAATATTCTTCAATTCATTCAAGATGTCAAATTCTGGTCGGGTGGTAGGTTTCTCGATTACCAATGTTTCTGGATAAGGAGGGGCCTTTGTAATTTGTGAAGGTTCACTTTGGGGAAGCTTGGGCTCTTGGTCCTTAGGAATAATAACATCTTCCCACCTAGTGTCATATGTGGGTTGTTTGGGATTTTCCTCTTCTTCTTCTTCCTCGATGACTACTGAAGGTCTCTGCCTGTCTAGAACTTTTCTCAATCTTAGTTGAACCTCCTGCAATGGAACAGGAGAAATAACATATGTCGGGAAGGCCTGCATCTCAACATTGTGAAGAGGTTGAGTAGGCTTATTATTAGGATTGGGCACTGGTTGTGCCGGTAATAATGTTGGTCTTGGGGAGCTTGCATTCTGGTATTGTTGTTGTGGAATAAGAGGTAAAGGTGGTGGAACAAAACATGGCAAAATTTGCAGGATGTTAGGTGGAAACTGAGGGTAAGGATGGTTGGGCATAGGGACAGGTGGAACTTGAGGGTTCCCTTGGTTATGCTTGTTGGATTACTGAGAGGGGGGGTGAATCAGTAATCACGTAATTATAATCTTTTTTCTTCAAATGTTATATCAATGTAGAATTATTGTCCAATAATGAGCAGTAAGAAATAAACAATCACACATATACACAATACACCAGTGTTTTACGTGGAAACCCAAATCTGAAGAAAACCACAGAATGTTTTTTCTTATATGTATCGAAGAATTACATTCATTGGAAGCACCAACTTCCTTTATTTTCCAGCTGCAACTGGAAGGAGACTCCAACCCCCTAGTTTCTCAGGCTACAACCTGAGGGAAGCTCCAACTCCCCAATTATCTGGCTACAACCAGAAGGAGGCTATGACCCCCAATGTTCTCTGGCTACAACCGGAAGGTGGCTACAACCACCTGTCCTTGCCCCGTTCTACCACCCTGAAGTAGAAGTAGAATGATGGAACCACTGTCACACTATCACTGT
>JZKD02S1596207.1:36868-48339 GCA_000966675.3 Picea glauca
GGGCTTTCACCATAAGGGGACCACTTTGGAGTTCATCCATATTTACTTATTATCAACCATGACAAAACAATAATGAGTCATATTTACATCAAACAATATTGGTTCCATTACCCAAACCTTTGTGCTACGGGGCTTTCTTCAAGGGTTGACATCAATGACAACTAACCTTAATCAACAATGCCCTCCTCTCCATCCCTGAATCCAAGGATGGTGATATTGTAGACCAGTTTTTCCAACTTGGTGATTTCCATTGTTGTGGTTGTTGATAATAGGGTGGAACTTGAGGCTATAGATCCATGTATGTAGGTTGATTCCTAGGCTGCCATGGCCTCCTAGGTGCATAAAAGGACTCCCCAGGATCCTCACTCCTATAGATGGCTAACAAACTGGGCAATGATGAACATTTTTCAGTTGAGTGGTCCTCCATGCAAAAGCCACAAACTAAAATTTTATCTAATGGGAATTCCCTTGAGGAATGCTTCCTCCTGCATCTTGGGCAAAATATACTCATTGTTGCATTTTCCTCCTCCTGTTTCTTTTTAATCTTTAGGGTGTCCAACTAAGAACCTATTGTGCTTAAGATATATGTTTTGAAGTTCTCTAAAAGGTTCCCTATCTCTACCCTTGTGATACCACCTGAACTAATTGGTTTTAAGTTTCTACTATAAGGATCCCGAACATTCTTCTTTGTTTTAGCTCTACTCCTCGAGTAATTCTTACACATTTCACAGATTTCGGCGAATGGTTTATGGGAGATGTCACCTAATGCCTTCATGTTAAGTATCTCTAGGTATTCTTCCGAAATTCCTTTAAGGAAAAGGGCCTTGAATGCATCATATGGAAGGTCATGGTACTTTTATTTCTGTGAGATATAAGCAAACCGTTCCATATAGTCCTCAATATTCTCGTCCTCTAACTGTTGGATTTTGAAAATATCATTACGAGAATCCTTGGACTTGTAGTAGTCTTGGTATTTCTTAATAAATGTATCTTTCATGGCTTCCCAAGACCTAATATTGGATTCTCCCAACCCCATGAACCATCTTAGTGCAGAGTCCTCGAGGGTGGCAGGAAAGAGTTTTAGTTTCTGAGCATCTTGTAAGTAGTTGTAGCTCATGCACAAGTGTCGAACTCAAATAGGAAGGTATATGGGTCTTCATTGCTTTTACTGTAAAAGGTGGGTAGTGCCGAGAGGGGAATGTTTTTCATATTGACATTATGTGTGGTGTCCAAAATTGGAAACCCGAAGGTGGTCTCGATTTGGTTTCCATCTTCTTCTCCCTCCTCGTGTCTTACATTGTTGTGATCCTCCTGATCATCCATATTGGTTTGGTTTCCAAAAAGAGAGTACCTAAATGGTTTTATCCTTGAAGAGAACAAATTATCCCAAGGTTATTTTCTAATAAAGGTTTCCCTCTGATGGGAAGGTCTTCCTACTGTTTGGATGTCTGGGACTCTACTCGAGTCGGTTGAGATTATTGGTGCCAAAGTTTTTGTGTCAATTTGAGAAACAATTATATTGGTTGAACTACCAAACAAAGTATTCACCTGTTCAGGGTCTATGATGTCTACAAAGTTAGGGTCTCCTGATGGTGGTAAAAAAACAAAGGTTATGTTGGTCGGTTCTATGGAAGGCTCGAGCGATTTTGCCTCTTGTCCCACTATTATTGATGCTTCAATTTTCTATTCTATAGTGCTCCATGTTTTATTCTACTTAATTCAAATGCACTTTTATGCTAACTTAAGTAAATTAACAAGATTATAAACTTGTAACTAAAAGATTAATTTAAACTCAAACTTCTAATTTAAAATTGCAATTCAAATCTAGAACTGAGATCTCATAAATTAAGCTAAACTAAATCCATTATTAAAAACTCAGATTGCAAATTGAAATACTTGTAAAAAAATAATAAAAAACCTACTTCTATCTTAGCATACTACAATAAGCTTGATAATCAAAATAGATTCAGGAAAGCATGACTAAACTACGAATTAAATTAACAAAACTCGCAACTATTAATCCATCGAAACTTGTAAAAGAAACTATGTACTCTTTGTTAATTAATACTTTGTTCTAACTACTCTGTTTTAACCTGCAAAAATTCAATTTAGCATCTTAACACACAATCTATGTTAGTAGTTTGCAAGCCATTCACTAACAAATAAATGACACATCATAATAGCAACTATCTCCTACAAGCAACCTGCAAAAAGGGAATTAAACGATTAAATGATGAACAACAAACACACAACATTTAAAATAACAAAAACACATATAACAGGAAATGAAGTAAATGATAATTACACAACTAAAATATGCAAGATACCTATCTAAGTATTCATCCAGACCACTGGCGGCCCCCCCAGCAGATCGTGCCTACTTATCAACATCAATTCGCGAGCTAAATCAACACGGTTCTGGCATTAAATTAAAAAACGCAATCTAGCACAAGTTTGCAGAAATGTCTGAGTTACATAGCACAAATGATTCTAACAATTCTTAACACTTTTTTTTACCACTATTGTGGTATTTATAATGATTACAATTCGAGAGGTCGACCACCGGAAGGGTTGACCTCATCTAAAAATGGTAAATTCCATTAAATGTGTGCTAACAGTCTTTAGCTTCTATAAATTGAACGAGCCACTCAATGATCAACACAAATGCTTAATCTGAGATGTCAAGAGCTTAGTAGTTGGAGGCCACAAGGGTGAACAAAACCCATGTCGTCGATTCGCCCAGCACAGGTTGCCAATATAACAATCGCCAACTCGCCTACACTCCAAGTGTTGGATGTAGTGTTGGACGCAGTGCCGGATGAAGTATCGAATCGGGTGATGGATGGAGTGCCAAACGAGCTACAGGATGGAAAATCGCATGGAGAATTCATCCTGTGACACACAGATCATGCATTAGATTCTTTTAGACATTAAATCAAATCGAGTTTAACTCAGAACCATTGTAAAACATCAATTGCACATACCTGGTATAAAGCTATGACGAATTGATATAAAATCCTTCAAAAACTTCTTCAAAATGGTTAAATACACATACAATACCAGTACAAAAAGGATTCAATCATCATCATAAAACAACCAAACCACGAGCCCAACAGGAGGCCCAATGTCAGCCTAGAAGGGTATGACATCACCCTTAAGAGGGTCTTTAGATGAAAATTGATTTTATTTTGTCCAGAATTTAATTTTTGTAAGAAACTGGCCAGGTCGGCCTGGTTTTTTGACCTAAAACTTAAAGGTCAAGTTTTTGTATAAATAAACAAAAAGTGGCATTCATAAAAGAATAACTTGTCATTAGGAGACAAGAGGTCTGAAATTGTTTCCCTCTTGAGGAGTATTTGGATGAAATAGTGAGGTCCCCCTCTCTTAGAGGCTTTTCCTTGCAACTTGGATCAAATCTTGTGGAGTATTTAGGAAATCTAGTCTTCTTTTGCATGATCATTCTTGGTGCTAGTAAGTAAAATCTGCATTTTGTCATCTATTGAATGGTTAATTGTATGCTTTACTTTCTCATATGAGATTATGAAATTGCATGCCTAATGAATAGTAGAAGTGAAGAACTTAAAGTGCTACTTCTTTGATTGTTGTTTTCTGAAATTTGCAAGGTTGTTCTAATAATTGTCTAAGCTCCAAGGCCCTAAAGTGATAGCACCTTGGAGGTGGTGATTAATTGTTGTTTCTTAACAAGTTTAGTCCTAAATAGACCAAGAAGAAGGAGGCGCTAGTGCCTAGAATATCCTACACCCTATTGGCTTTCCTTCTCCAAGCTTGAGGTCCCACTTTAGGGAGAGTAGTTTCTAGGGAGACTTAAGAAACTACTCTCCCTAGACTCATTTTTCCTTTGATTTGAGTATAATCATTTATGTTATTAGCCCTAAAGGAAGCCTCTAACCTTGACTCCATCACCCTATTGAAGGAACTAGTCATCTCTTTCTCCTTGACAAGAAACCTTCAACTCACACTCAAATTTGCTAACCTAATACTAACAACTAACTTGTTGTTGTTACTATCACTGTTACAACCAATATTATTTGTAGCCAATATCAGTATGCTAATTGTCTTATAAACTGCCCATAATTTGTACTAGGCAAGCTATTATCAATTGATGCTAAAGTGTTTGTTCAATTACCTCAGCAAAGTACATTTTTTAATCTTGTTTATTGTTGTCATCATTGTTAATTTACTACTGCTACAAGTACTTTAGACAACCCTTTGAAAGATATTATTTAATTTGTATTTGTTTAGAACTTGCAAGTGGAAAAATTATTATCATTGTGAAGCTTTAATATCTCGTTATATTTGTCCAAACAAGTTGCAATTTCAGGATATATTACAGTTGCTACATATTTATCTTTTCCATGCATAAACTTGTCTACTAGCAGATTTTTTTATCATCAAGTCATTATTTGTTCAAGCATTGATATCATTGATTATTGCTATAACGTTTATTGTTTCATTGGTAAAGGGAAGGTACAAATTCACCTTACTTCCCTTTGGCCCTTCAACACAACCTTACTAAGTGACTATACTGAATTTAGTGGCATAGAGAGAGGGGTGGTATTGCCTTGTATTTTCCCCTTCATCAACCAACTAGGTCTTGGGACGTCTCCCTTGGAGAGAGTATTTCCTCCTCCTAAATAGAAATAGGTACCATGTTAGGATGACAGCGATAGGGATACTCCTTTGTTACGCCAATCTAGGCCTACTTGCCTTTAGGATTTGGGAAAGTACAAATTGTGCAATAACAGGTTGTACAACAAATTTCACAATGGCAGGACAAGATCCAACTATTAGGTTACCAGAGTTCCAAGCGAACGAGTCAGATGACCCAAAAAAAAAATTATTTATCTGTGAGAAGATATGGGAAACAAAGAAGTTTACATATGAAGATACAAAGGTTATGTAGTTGGAAATCACATTCAGAGACTGCACACTAGATTGGTACATGGGTCTCGCAGGAAATAACCCGACAGGAGCACCTACAATTGTTGCAAAGGTGAAGAGGCAGCTAATAAATGACTTTTAGAAACCAAGCTCAGAAGACCATTTTATGAATGAGATGATAGAGATTAAGCAGAAACCGGGAGAATCAGTCTGGGAGGTGGACCAAAAGTTTAAAAGACTAAAAGGGAAGTTGAAATACCCTATTACTAATATGCAGCATAGACATTTGTTTGTTAATTCTTCATTGCCAGAATTGAAGTATCCCTTGAGACAGTATAAATTCCAGAGCTAGGCTGAGGCTCTGAAAACAACATTGAAGTTAGAAAAAATCAATATAAACATATAGATCCATCTGTGGAAGAGTTGAGACAAGACCTGAAGAATTCAACATTCCAATTGAATCGGAATAAAGGAAAGGAGAAAAGAGAACATGTATGGTTTACAATGTGTAGGACAAAAGGCCTTCATAAGAATGAGTGTCCATTATTTGCACAGTATATTAGAGTGGGTATGTCAAACCCTTTATCTTTAGGAGGTCCATGGTGTGAGATTGACAAAACACATGGGCACGATCCCTATCATTGACCCCTGATGTAGAATTATCAGACTGTACCGAAGAGCACATTTTGTAATTTTTGCAAATTATTTGGACACTAAGACAAGGACTGTAGAACTTTGGAGATGATGAAAGAGATGATTTCATATGCATATAGGGTGTAGGATGAACATATAACATGACAACCTATGCAACATCCACAGTATAACAACATGCAGCAGCCACAATATAATCTTGCACAATAGTTTCAGCCGCAACCATAGTACAACAATGCACAAAAGTTTGGAGCAACACCAGATTATAATAATTCACAAAAGTGCAACACCACCACAATACAATAATGCACAGCCACAATAAAATCAAGGACTGCAGTATAATACACCATGTGCATATAATCAAGGAAATAGAGGAGGCTTCAAAGGAGAAGGACACATAGGAAGAGGCTTTGGAGGAGGTCAAGGACCGATAATATGTCACAATTGTTTGAAACCTAGACACTATGCCAGACACTGTCCACAACCCCATGCGACATGTACGTATTGTCACGCAGTAGACACTAAAACATAAGACTGTCTGACACTATTGAAAAAAATACAAGACATGAGGAACCAAAAAAAACAAAACATGCAATGGATTGCAGTGAAAAATAGGAAAGAGGATGGGAAGAAGATCAACATAACCACTAGAGGTGTAGCTAAGACAAGAGAAGATGTAGCCAAGAAAAATCAGGATCGGTACTAGTGGGTTAGGAAGAATACAACACATGAACAAAAGTTTGATGCACGCAAAGAGAAAGAGAAATTCAAAGAATCTAGGAAAGAGATTATGAAAGAAAACATTGCATTTGCTTCAGGAACAAAGCTAGTAGATGAGATACCAATGTATGGCATGCCTCCATTATTTGATCAGACTAGCAAATAATAGCCTTCAAAGCAAGTAAACTTAATAAACTTTTTGGGACCTTGTGTAAAGTTGTTGAATGATATAAACTCTTTACAAATATTGTAAAATCTGTTAGAAACGTATCATCCTGGGGAAGAAGAAGTAAAGACAGTGAATCAAGTCCAAAAGAAGAGAAGAACAAGTAGAGAATTCAGGTTGAGTGCAAACATAGGAGACTTCAATATGGGGGATATCATACTAGACTTAGGATCTGAAGTCAATGTTCTGCCAAAGAAGACCTCGGAAACTATGGGAGAACCTCAATTGGGGTATTCACCTATTCAATTGAAGTTAGATAATCAACATAGAGTGGTGTCAATTGGAAGATTGAAAGGGATTCCAGTAGATCTAGATGGTGTGCACATCATGGAAGACTTTGAAGTCATTGACATAGTAGATAATACTTCACCACATCCAACTTTGGTGGGTCTAGATTGGGATTTTGATAACCAGACTATTATCAATTTGAATACAAGGAAGATGATATTTGAATATGGAGAATAGAAATTTATTGTACCTTTGGATCCCTCAGAAGGAGGAAGGTATTTGGAACCTACGACAGACAATATTCTTACAAAAGATGTGAATCAATTATACAGAACTACCCCGCGTGAAGAGGATTATATCAACCCAACTGCAGATGGCATGCTCAGATGGAGGAGTATTATTTCTTGTGCTTCGGACTCTAACATAGGACTGGAAAACTGGAAACAATGACTACATGAATTATCTACCAGGAAATGTGCCAGAATGAAGCACGCGTTGAGATGGATTGGTTGAGAGGTAAGAGAGCCTCCTACTTTTGATGAAGTTTGAATTAGAACTATTGGAAAGTTAGATATTACCAGTATTAGATATTGCTCTGAAAGATACACATGCATGTTGGTGGGGTACACACAAGGAGAACAACAATAATTGGTTTTAGTGCAAAAGGTTATTGCGCATCAGATTCGACGTAGAGTAGGAGCATAGATATCAGGAGAAATATGATGGAATTGGACAACCTAAAGAACATGTAGATAGGTGCCTAATTCAATGGAAATTAGTACCACCAAAATAATATCCATATCATTTTATTCACACATTAGAAGGAATTCCAAAGAACATGTATATATAACAGGAACAACGTGGAGAAACTACAAACTAGGAAGAGATACAACAGAATTGTGTAGTTATAGTTGCCTTTGAGCATTAAAGTCCAAAGATTGATACAATTCTGAAGGTGGTAAGAGACAGAATATTTGAAGAACCAGAATTTGAAATAATCCCAACATATCAGAAGCAGAATAGACAACAGTGAAACAATTGCTACACTATTATCACGTCACAGAAGAAGAAGATCCAACAGAGGATAACCCACGCAATATCCAGATCTCAAAAGTTGAAGGAGAAAGGGAAATAGAAGGCCCAAAGCTCGATTTAGAAGATTATTTTGCACCATTAAATATAAAGAGGGTAAACATTTGAACTGCAGAAAACCCAAAGATTGCCATCATTGGAGACTATTGTGATAATCAAACAATAGAAAGAATCACAGAATTATTGCGCAAGTACAATGACTTATTCCCAGTGAAATTTTCAAAAATGGAGGGATTAGCGAGAGAACTAGGAGAGATGAATATCCCTTTGAAGCCAAAAGATAGACCTATAAGACATAGACCTTATAGATTGAATCCAACATACAAAGAGAAAGTGAAGGCAGAAATTGACAAGATGTTAGAAGCTGGTGTCATAGAACCTATGGAAGAATTAGAATGGATCAACCCTATACTAGTGTAGGAGAAGAAACAAGGGGGAATTAGGATTTGTGTAGATTTGAGAAAACTAAATGATGATTGTTTACATGATCCTTTTCCTACTCCATTTATAGACGAAGTTTTGGAGAATGTAGGGGGGCAATAAGCTTATTCTTTTATAGATGGGTTTTCAGGATATCACTAGATAAGGATTTCCCCAGAAGATAGACATAAGACTACATTTGCTACAAAATGAGGATCTTTTCAATATACATTCATGCCATTTGGGCTAAAGAATGCACCAACCATTTTTTCAAGAGTAGTCGTAGTAGCTTTTAAGGACTTTATTCATAAGTTATTGGAGGTTTACTTGGACGATTGGACAATGTTTAGCTTACTAAAGGACCATGTTGCAATACTAATATTAATGTTAGATAGATGCAGATAGTGTCAAATATCATTGAATATTAAGAAATGTATTTCCAACATACCTTTTGGTATTTTTTTAGGGCATGTGGTGTGTAAAAATGTTTTGTTGGTTGATCCTACCAAAATTGTTGTCATAGTTAACTTACCACCACCGAAGTCAGTGCGCTAGTTGAAGAGTACATTGGGTCATACATGATATTACAAGAAGTTCATAAGGGGATATGCACAGATTACTATGACAATGCATAAGTTGTTGAAGAAGGACACTAAGTATCAGTGGAATGAAGCATGCCAATAGAGTTTGGATATTTTAAAGGAGAGGATGGTTACTGCACCGATTTTAGTGTTTCCAGATTGGGTAAAACAATTTCATGTGCATGTGGATGCATCTACAATAGCATTGGGAGCAATATTGACACAACCAAGAGAAGGTGATATAGATCACTCCATAGAATTTGCAAGCATAATGTTATCAGATTCATAACAAAACTATAACAATACAGAAAGAGAAGGATTAGCTATGGTGTATGCTTTGTACAAATATAGATACTACTTATTAGGGAAACATTTCAAGATGTTTACAAATCATTCTACTATGAGATATTTAGTCAATAATCCAGTGTTGGGGGAAGGATATGCATATGGCTACTCTTGTTTCAAGAATTTGATTTCGAAGTTGTGGTGAAGCCTAGAAGATTGAATGAATGACTAGATCACTTATCCAGGATAACTAATGGATAAGAAACCAGTAACTTGGAAGACAAATTTTCAGATGCACAATTATTTTCAGTACAGATAGTTGATGAGTATTTTGCTAACATTATTGAGTTTTTGAGTATAGGATTTGCACCAAGAGAATTTACTACTGCACAGATGAAAAATTTGGTGGTCAGAGCTGCAGACTATCAATTGATTGCAGGTCATTTAACAAAAATTGGAGCAGATAACATCCTGAGGAGATGTGTTATGGAGCATGAAAGGTCTATCATTTTAGCAGAATCACATGAAGGCATTGATGGAGGACATTACACAGGAAAACCTATTGCGCAGAAGGTATTGCATGAAGGATTATGGTGACCAATAGTTCACAAGGATTCAAAGGAATATTGTTAGAAATGTGATGTTTTTCAAAGAGTTGGGAAGCCATCCAGGAGGGATGAGATGCCATTGAGACCTCAAGTAACTTTAAAAGTGTTTGATAAGTGGGCAGTAGATTTTGTAGGTCCAATTAATCCACCAGCAAGAAGATTATTAGCAAGGTATATTATTACATCGACGTAATACTTAACCAGATGGGTTGAGGCAACAACAATAAAGGATTGCAGTGCAGAGACTAAAATGCGCTTTTTATTTGAACATGTAGTGACAAGATTTAGATCTCCAAGAATATTGATGAGCGATCCAGGGACTCACTTCATTAACAATGAAAATCAGGCAACGCTTGAAGAGTTTGAAATACATCATCAGAAGATCACTCCCTATCATCCTTAAGCTAATGGAACAATAGAAGCCTTTAATAAGATATTGGATAATTCTTTGACAAAGATTTGTAATGTGAACAGAGATGATTGGGACTTGAAGGTACCAACAGTACTATGGGCTTATAGAACTACATGCAAGAAATTAACAAGATAGACACCCTTCATATTAGTATATGGACAAGAAGTATTATTTCCCTTGGAGTATTTGATACCAAGTATGCACATTACAACTATTACAAATATGATAGAAAGGGGCGCAGTATAGGAACGATTGGCTCAACAGATGGAATTAAAAGAGGACATAGTCATCACAGGTTTCCATCAAGAGATACAACAAGTAAAGGATAAAGCATGGTATGATAGACATATTAAGAAGAAGAACTTCAAAGTAAGATATTTGGTTCTCCTCTATGACGATAAATATTTGCAACACCTAGGGAATCTTAGAATGTATTGGTTAGGGCCATATCAGATAAAATATGTCGCAGATGGCGGTGTTGTACAACTACAAGACTTAGCAAGCAAGGAGGTTCAAGGACTGGTGAATAGTAGTCGACTGAAAATGGACAGGGACAATCGACCCATTCACCCTCAATAGTTGTAGCGCAACAAGTAGACTTGTACATATTCTAAATAGTAGGAGTTAAAAGAAGATAAAAAGAAAATAAAAAGAGGGAAAATGAAGAAAAATCCAAAAAGAACTTAGAGGAATAAGTGATAGATAGATAGTTGAGAATGACAGTGTGCAACAGAAAGAAAGTCAGTGCGACAAGAAGTGAATATACTACGCACAGAACAACTATGACAGAAGAGAACTTCAGTGCACCCAAGAAAAATGATAGTAGAAAACACAATGCACCGGGAAAATGAAATAGTCGGGAAATGAAAAACTGCTCACCGAAAAAGGGAGGTGCGAAATGAACATTTATGAAGCATGCTCAGTAAGCTTTGGAACATTTATGACAGTTAATGAAGTGTGCTTGGAAACCTTTGGAGCATTTATGACAGCACTTTAGAAGCAAAATTAGCGTTCGAAAAGCCACATTGTGAATTCAAACACACATACAACTCCAGAGCAAAGAGAAAACATGTGATTTAAGAGGCTGATAATGACATTTCAAAAGAAAAACTACTTAGATTCCAGCAAGATGGCGCCACCCAATGTTAAGAACCAAATATCAATATAGCATAGAAAAACCTCAGAAAAAGTATTCAACGCCTTGAAAAAGAGATAATTTCAAATAATAAGCATCTTCGAGGGGGAAACCTCCTTTTACCCCACTTAAATGTTCAAGTACAAGATGATTTAAAATGAAAATGTCTCCTTGGTATATATAGGAGACTAGGAGGTATAATTACAACTAA
>JZKD02S1596207.1:52206-62581 GCA_000966675.3 Picea glauca
AAGTTCCCTTTTTGGGTGGCATGTTGGCCAAGTATCACTTTTGAACCTTGATTTTGAGGTGGTTCTGCTAGACAATATTTCTTCTATTGTATCTCCCAAGTTTCGACCCTTCTGGATATGAAACTTTCTTTTATGTAGTTCTCGGATATTTATTCTCTGCAATGCCACAGGTCTGATCAAAATTGGATGTGCCAAGTGGAATTTACGGTAACTTCCCCACAACTTGCCGATTTTTGGCCTTTCTAGGAGATCTCACTTGTATAGCGTTGCCCGCCCAAAATAATTGATATAAAATTCTGAAACTCACACCAGAAATACTAAATATTGTCCATGATCCAATGAAACCAGTCCCACTCAATTTGGATACTCTAGGAATAAGTTATGATTTTTTTACCTGGAACACCTTCTTGAGACTAGTCAATAGGACTAGTCAGATACCCTATCTTACACAAGGTGTATCTACAAATTTATGATGACCCAGAAGCTAAAATTTTTACCACAGATACCTTACTGATTTATGTAACTAACCTCTGGAGTTCAGGGTCTGAAACATTACAGAAAATTTTTTATAGCGAAAATTTCGTAATGGCTCCGTTCAGGATGATTCCAAAACCCTATCTTGTATAGGTCATATCTCCAAAAGTATAAGGCCTCGGGAGCTTAATTTTGAAGCCAATGTACCTTGATCCATATAATAAATATCCTCCAAGCCGTTCCTTCTGAAACATTGTAGAAAAAAAATTATAGCAAAAATTCCAAGGTGTCTCAGATGTAGCAGCAAAACCCCAAAACCTTGAGCTCTGATACCTTATGTTAAAAACCAAATATCAATATAGCATAGAAAAAACTCATAAAAAGTACTCAATGCCTTGAAAAAGAGATAATTTCAGATAATTAGCATCTTCGAGGGGGCAACCTCCTTTAACCCCACTTAAATGTTCAAGTACAAGATGATTTAAAATGAAAATGTCTCCTTGGTATATATAGGAGACTAGGAGGTATAATTACAACTAATGGCCTAAAGCTGACATAAATAAAATTACATTACTAATATAATATGCCCCAATTAAGGGGTAATGAGCCAATATTAGGGCTTAACACCCAAAGTTGGAGCATCCATCCAAATGACAAGGAGAACCCATTGAAACAACAAGTCGTCGTTGGAGCCAATAGTGGAGGTTGAAAACCCTACGCAAACGAAGGGAATGGTGGATGTGGATGCCATTCCTTCCCTGATCATTGAACTAGTAATTCCTACATTAGTCGAGAAGCAGGAGCCAGCCCCTGTGACGGAACATATGCAAATTGATACACCAACCACAATAGTAGAGAAAAACTCAACACAAGAAATAGTTTAACACACAGAGGAAGCCGATGAAGAAAAAAATGAGTCTGACGGGCCAAGGGCTCAACCCGGTACATAACAAGCACAACAAGAGAAAATATCAATCAAGGAAGTCATAGTGCAACAAGAGTCTAGCAGAGAGGAGGAGGAGGAGGAAGAAAAAATGTACCAAGAGGGAGGGCCCTCAAGTGCGCCAGTAAAAGGGAAAGGAAAACAACCAATCCAGAGATCCCCATGTAAGAAACCAGAAGCAATTATTGTGTTACCACACATACCAGCAGGAGTAAAGGTTGTCACAGATTTACTTGGATACGTAGATAAACTACACTATTCATACCATGATGTAAGGGACACATATAAATTCCCAAAGTTCGTGCAGCAAGTATACTTAGAAAGTAGAGGTGTCAGCATGACAGGAGTACCCATAATGTAACCTAAGCAGTGGATACAAGGGC
Organism: Picea glauca; assembly: GCA_000966675.3. Classification (NCBI taxonomy): domain Eukaryota; kingdom Viridiplantae; phylum Streptophyta; class Pinopsida; order Pinales; family Pinaceae; genus Picea; species Picea glauca. Next base: position 54,007 of record JZKD02S1596207.1, read on the forward strand.
TATATAATATAAGTATAATGAACTTGTTGGAGATCCTACACTTTGGCAGGGTTAAGGATGTAAATAACTGCTTCAAGCAGTTGTTGACAGTCATGCATGGAGGTATTTTGTGGCTAAATATACAAGTTTCCATCAATGTTGATTTGATAGAAAAGATAATAGGTATACTAACCAATGGTGAGCTACATGCGCAATACCTAGACAAGAAGAGCAAGGAGAAATCATTGGCAGAAGAGATGAAGAAGACCTATGGGACAAAGACAAGATTCAGGGGGATCATCATCAACAAGATAAGTGAACCAACAACAGGGCTAGAAACTAAATTGATGGCATGTAAATTACTTAGGAAGTGTCACAAGGAGGAAGTGTCAGCAGGCGTTATAGCACCGGCTGCGTAGTGTGCCACTGTGTTAAGATGGATTCCATATCTGCTTAACTTATTTTTGGATGATTGCAAGGATGCCCAGGACATAGGGACATATTTTCATTACTCGTGGCTCATTATATTGATTGCACTAGTGGGTTGGAAGCACCCTATATACACCATGTTTTGTTAGAGAACTAGAAGGTGTCACACAACACAATATGAATCACTATGGCACACAACTGTCGCATGAGAAAGGAAGACAAATGCCAACATCTTCACAACATACCTTGAAGAAATCCAAGAAAAGGTGGCATAGACTTGGAGGATCCACCGAAGGTGGTGGTGGAGCACAAAATGACAACATACTTCAAAGCCTCATGGCATAATATGTGGATCCAGGCCAAAACATATCCACATAAGGAGTGGTTACAGATGAGATATTGCATCATGACAAAAGAAGTCCAATGGGTAATGAAAGACTAACAAGAAGAATGGAAGGTTCCAGTAAAACAACCAAAGGACAAGCAGCCAACAAAGGACAAACAACCAGCAGAAGCAGGGTCATCATAATGAAAGGGTACCCCAACAGCAAATAAAAGAGAAGATACGGGGTGCACATAGCCAATAGGGGGAAGCACAACGACAAATAAAAAGACTATCCCCAAGCCAGTCACACAATAGACGGACCACGCAAATAATGCTAATGGTGTGACATAAAGGAAGGAGAACATCCCTGCACATGAGGGACAAGCAGAATGGTATATACCAAATACCTCGAGCACAACAGAGCCAACACAACCAAAGCCACCAAATTTAATGAATGTATAGTTAGGTGGAGTGTGCAAGAAGATGAAGGCACACAAGGAAGTCCCAGAATACACCATAACAAAGGACAATGCAGAATTAGTCACGGAGAAAGTACAAGACCGCATCGCAGAAGAATATGAGGAGATAAAAAATAAAAGAGAAAATATTATGCAAGAACTGACAGAGGTCAATCACATGTTAGATCATATATGATTGACCAAGGCACAAAATGAAGACACAACACAACAACAAACAACGCAGAGCAAGGAGGAAACAATGCATATCACAACATTTCCCAGTGATAATTTTAACCTGACTAAAGATATGTTGCGAGTAGATGAGGACTTGGCATAGAAATAGATTAAGGACATAGAACGGATGGACTTGGTACTGGCTAAGATACCAACAAAATCCCTCTATCAATTGCAGGTTAGTGTTGGGAAGGAAGTACAATCCAGGACGAGGACAGATGCAACAAATCTACAGACAGTCGGGGAAGAAAAAGAGGTGTTGGAGACAGTTTTTATAGAAGTGCGACTAGAACGAGAGGAAGAAAAAGTCCACGAAAATATCTTAGAGAAAAGACTTGAAGAAGTCTTCCAAACAATTATGGACAACACACTCACAGGAGAAATCAACGCAGAGGAAAAACTAAAGAATATAACACAGACAATGGAGGAGTACAAACAAGAGATAGTAGAATTGGTTGGAAATATAACACCAACCACACCTCCAGAATTCAGGTCAGAAAGGGAACAACATGAAACAGAACATGCAAATATTTTCACACTATAAGTCAAGGAATTAATAAGAGAGATTTATGAAAGGACCGCACAACTTTGGATGAGCCTAACAAAGGACAAAGGAATCCATAACTTGGACTAGAGGGAAGAAAAGTTGAACGTTGCAGCTCAATATTTAAGGCAATGCCCATACCAATGAGGTTAAATGATCCAGGAGCATCGCCAGCAAGCGCAAGTGGAGGACAATTGGATATACACCAGCGCGCATTTTGAAAACATTTTGAATTTCAAAAGAAGAGACATAAATGTAATATCTAAGAAGATACATTTGCTTAAATGTTTTGGGGATTGTAATGCAGATCTTGAGCGTTTCTCTCATCTATCAGTTGGAGGCATTTAATGTAATAAATGTAAAGTAGTTGTAGTCTTTAATTTCGATAAGATAGCTTAGAGTTGTAGGAGGGAAAACTCAAGAAATCTCCCTCACAGATGTATTGTATGATGATTCTCAATTGTAAGAGTAGAAGTTCTAGAGCAAGAGAGCGTAGGAGAGAAGAGAAGAACAAAGATTGCAGAATTTGTTTGAGTAGATAGATTTTGATATAGAAACCATGTACATAAGCACTTGAATTAATATAAGAATGCTTTGATCCAATTTCATGGTGTTGTTATGGTTATTGTTTGCATCTATTGAATGGTATGTTTACAGTTTGCTTATATGCTCTGTTATGCATTTCTTTCAATGCTTTATGTGTATGATTTCATGTTGAGTGTATGAAGTCTATGAGGAGAGTATAAGTTTCAATTTCTCCTCGTCCTGAGAATTCCTGCAAGGATTGCAGTGAAGGTCCACAAGGAGTGCATTGACAAGGTTCTTAGTTTTACCTCAGAAAAGCTCAGGAGAGATAGAGTTGTTCTTATACCAACAGAAGTGCAAGTATAGCACAGAGTCGTGCAAGGTGTGTGCAGGCTGAGAACAGTCTTAGACTTTTCCAACCGAAGGGAGTGGTTGAAGAACTTATGTCGCAAGGAATGCATAGAGTTGGGAGATATTAGATAATCAGAGATTATCGTGAGGGCTGCAAGGAATGTGCGCAAGAATTCCTTAGAATCCTTGAAATTGCAGCAAGAATCAAGCTCGGGAGGGATAGAAACTTGGAAATTATAGAGGACAGATGAGGGTCAAATTCACCTCGTACAAATTAAGCTCAGGAGGAAAGACATTGAGTTATTTGGCGAGTAACTATTGAGATCCTGAATGGACAGTGGAAATTCTCGAAAGGTAAAACACCGATTTCCATGGACTGTTGAATCCTATAGATCCATGGAGAGGATACGATCGAGTGTTTTTCAACACCCGCAAGCTCAGGAGAGATAGTAGTCGTTAGATCTAGAGGAGTGTGAGTCGTTGATTGGGTGCTCCAAAATATCGACATTTCAGGAGTCGAGAGAGTGGAGGAACTTGCTACCCAAAAGTCACAAGTCGGAAAATCCCAAATCGCGAACAAAAAAAATAGGATTTGGACCGTCGGATCATGGTGGGAATCAGGATCGTCGATCTGGCATAAGCGGTCATTGTGGTTTCGCATTTCGGGAGAAGGGGAGAGGGTCACTTTACAAATCCCCGACACGTAAAGTCCCGATGCGCTCGAAGGTTGGGCCCCAAGTCGCAGCCGAGGGTCACATCAGTTAAGAATTTAAAGGAGGAGCTAGGGACTATTAGCCCATTTCAGGGTTTCGGGAATCGGAGGAGTTGGGGTGCCTCGCAACAAAAGTCCCAAAATCACGAAATGGGACGCATCTTTTGGGGTTAATTCTGTGGTCACGTGGAGTGGAGGCTCACGCCTAGTGCATGTTCGCATAGGCAAACCATATAAAAGGAGACCTGTGGTTATATGTGTGAAGGGTTCTAGTAGGGACCAAGAAGCCATTTCGACTCGGGAATAGGAAGATCCAAATACCGGGAGGTCAGCGGACCCTACCGAGGTGGGGGTCTATGTCAAGTGGTATCAAAGCTAACAACTTTTATTTTTTGTAGAGGGAATATAGAGGACAGTTGTGATTTGAATTCTGCGTGGATAGATTGAAACAATGTCGCCAAGGAGACGTCCAGAAAGAAATTTACCCGATCCAGTCGTGGAAAGGGAGATGAGAGAACTTCGTGCTCGATTGGATGCCATGGAGACAACACAGAGGTGAACACCTGATATTGGAGATATCAGTGAGGCCAAAAGTGAGAACGAAGTTGGAGTCGAAGAAGAAATTGTAGCCAAAGATGCTGCAGAGGAACGTTTATTCAAAGTTGTTGCAAGAATAGGTTCCAGAGAAATATTGGACATCCTGATGTATGAAGGTAACTTGGACGTTGAGGAGCTGCTATATTGGTTTAGAGCTCTAGATAAATACTTTGACTATCAGGATATCGAAGAAGATAAGAAAGTAAAGCACACTGTCACTAGACGGAAAGGGCACACAGCACTGTGGTCGGATAAACTACAGGCCGATAGGCGTTGCAAAGGAAAACAAAGAATCAAAAGCTGGGACAAAATGGTAGCAAAGATGAAAGCCAAATTTATACCTAGGTATTACCAAATTAATGTGTTTCGAAGAATGCAGAATTTGAGACAGAAAGGGATGACAATGAAGGAATACACTGAGGAGTTTTAGAGGTTAAATATCAGAGCTAATCATCGCGAGAGTGATGATGAAAAGGTCACCAGATACATGAATGGCCTGAGATATTAGATTCAGGATGAGATGAACATGGTGACAATCAGGAATGTAGAAGATGCTTATCAGATTGCTTCAAAGGCAGAAGTGAAGTTGGCCCGAAAGCAAGGTCAAAGGGGAAGAGGTAGAATTCAAAGTAGAGGCAAAGCAGTTGCCCAGGACAGAGTATAGAAGCCTAAGTATGAAGAGAAGAAACCTCATAACCACCCAGAAAGGGGAGGAAGCTCACAAGGAGGATAGTATGTCGATAGGAACACTTTTCCTCGAGCAAGAGGAAGAGGAAGAGGTAGAGGAGGTGAAATAAAGTGTTTTGTCTATGGAAATATTGGACACAAATCGTGGGAATGTCCCAATAGAAAAAGAGATGGAGGAGGAGAAGCTCACATTTCATAAACGCAAAGGCGAAAGTTGAGGTAGAAGATGCAGAAGGTGGAAGATCCTTGATGATGAGGAAAATTCTCTTGAAGCCAGAGAAAGAGATGGAGAATCCAGTCTAGAGGAACAACTTATTTAGGACTGCTTGCAAGACCAAGGATAGGGTATGAAAGCTGATAGTTGACAATGGAAGCACTAATAATACAGTATCCATAGAAATGGTGGAGAAGCTGGAATTGGACACAGTTTCACATCCGAGCCCATACAATTTCATGGTTGCAAAAAGGGCATTAGGTAACTGTCACTAAACAATGTTTAGTTGAATTTAAGATAGGGGGATACAGATATGAGATATTATGTGATGTTATTCCCATGGATGTCTGTCATATTTTGTTGGGAAGACCGTGGCAATATGACATAAATGTCATTCATGATGGAAGAAAGAACACATACACCTTGGAGAGGAATGGTAGGATGCATATGTTGCTGCCAATTGAAGACAAGAAGGTGAAAGAAGAAACAAGCAATACTATATTTCTCATGAGTGGGAAGGAACTTCTTGATGAAGTCAAGAAATATCAAGAAATGCAGTTTGTTGTGGTTAGAAAACCTAGAGTCATCTTGACCAGTACCTCAATAAATGATCTACCTGAGGAAATTCAGGAATTGCTGGAGAATTTTGCTGATATAGTGGTGGATGTTTTACCTTGTTCATTGCCGCCCATCAGAATTATAAGCCATCACATTGACCTTATACTAGGAGGGATTTTTCCAAACAAAGCAGCATACAGACTGACACTGCAGGAGAATGAAGAGGTCAAGAAGCAAGTCCAGAATTTGATGGACAAAGGGTTGATTAGAGAAAGATTGAGTCCATGCGTTGTGCCAACAATGTTAAGTCCGAAGAAGGATGGTGGATGGATAATGTGTACATACTTGAGGGATATAAACAAAATCACCATCGGGTATAGATTTCATTTACCCAGGATGGATGACTTGATGGATTGCTTGAGTGGAGAAATTTTTTTTTCAAAAATTGATTTGAAAAATGGATATCATCAGATTCAGATGAGGGAAGGTGATGAATGGAAGACAACATTCAAGACGAATGAATGACTATATGAATGGTTTGTCATGCCATTTGTCTTGGCAAATGCGCCAAGTACTTTTATGAGATTGATGAACGAAGTCTTGAAAGATTTCATTAGGAAGTTTGTAATTGTATATCTTGATGATATATTGATCTTCAGTAAGACCGAGGAATAATATTTGAGAGATTTAACTGTAGTGATGAAGAGGTTGCAGCAAGAGAAGTTGCTGAAAAATATGAAGAAGTCATCCTTTATGAAGATAGAGCTTATTTATTTAGGTTTTGTGATCTCTTCAAATGAGTTGAAGATGGATCCTAAAAAGGTAAAAGCAATCAAAGAGTGGCCATTGCCAAAGAATATCTTTGAAGTCGGAAGCTTCCATGGATTAGCCAGTTTTTACAGGAAGTTCATCAGAAATTTTAGTGGGATTTGTGCACCAATGATGGACACAATCAAGAAAATACATAAATATTTTCATTAGACACAGGAAGCGGAGAAAAGTTTCAAGATGTTAAAGGAGAAGATAACTGGACAGCCAGTTCTGGTTCTGCCATATTTTAGTAAAACATTCCAAGTGAGATGTGATGCAAGTGGATTTGCGATTTGAGCAGTCTTAAGTCAAGACAATAGACCAATTGCATACTTCAGTGAGAAGTTGAATGATGCCAAGAGGAATTACTCCACTTATGATAAATAATTTTATGCAAACATACAAGCGCTGAAGAAATGGAGGCACTACCTGGTTTCGAAAGAGTTTGCTTTGTATAGAGACAACCAGGCCTTATAGTTTATAACCAGACAGGAAAAATTGAACCAGAAACATGTAAAATGGGTTGAATTTATGTAGAACTTTACTTTTGTTACAAAGCACATTTCTGGAAATGCTAACAAGGTTGTTGATGCATCGAGCACGAAATGTTTGATTCTGCAGGAGTTTCGAGTGAAGACCTTAGATTTTGATAGCCTTAAGGACATGTACAGAGATGATTCATATTTCAAGGATGCTTATGAAGCATGTGAGAATCCTGTTCTAAGGGATGGAAGCCAATGGATTGAATATTTAATTCAAGATGGACTGTATTTAAAGGAAATTACTTGTGTATCACTACAACAAAACAGGCCATTAGCGCCTAGTTTAGCGTCCGATTTTAGTGCATTTGAGGGAATGAATTGGGATGATGACAGGGCGCAAAACCCGACTCTAAACGGCATGTTCACTTGGGCACCAGATTTAGTGCCCAATTTATCTCCCTCTTTAGCGCCAAGTTTTTCTCCCTGTTTAGCGCCTAGTTTTGCTCCCTTTTTGCACCCAATTTTGCTTCTAATTTTGCACCTAGTTTAGCGCCTGATTTGGCGCCTAGTTTAGCACCTAAAATGTGATATAGCTCCCTAAATAACGCCAAAAATAGTGCCTGGTTTAGCTCCTGGTGTAGCTCCTATTTTAGCTCCAGGTGTGGCGCCTAATTTAGCTCCTGGTTTAGCTCTTGTTTTAGCGCCTAGTTTAGCTCCAGGTGTAGCTCCTAGTTTAGCACCTACTTTAGCTCATGGTTTAGCTCCTACTTTAGTGCCTAGTTTAGCTCCATGTGTGGTGTCTAATTTATCTTCTAGGTTAGCTCCTGGTTTAGCTCTTGGTTTAGCGCCTAGTTTAGCTCCTATTTTAGCTCTTTGTTTAACTCCTAGTTTAGCTCTTTATTTAGCGCCTAGTTTAGCTCCTAGTATAGCTCCCAATCATGCTTTTTGTTTTGCTTCTAGTGTAGAGTCGAAAATAGCTTCTATTTTGGCTTCCAAATTAACGCCAAGATGTGCTTCCATTATTGCATCCTTTTTTGCTTCCAGAATTGCTTCCTTGTTAGCTCCATGGTTTGCTTCCTCTTAGTTCCAACGTTTGCTTCCTTTTTAGCGTCTGGTTTTGCTTCTTTTTTAGGTCCAGGGTTTGCTTCCTTTTAGTGTTGGGATTTGCTTCTTAATTAGCATCCAGTTTTGCTTCTTGTTAAACAGCCAATTTAGCTTCCTACTTAGATCCAAAAATAGCTCCAAGTATGGCTTCAAATTTAATGTTGAGTTTTACTTCCATTTTAGAGCCACATTTTGCTTCCATTTTAGCAACCCATGTTGTGTCCTTTTTAGCTTCCATTCAGTAATTTAACTTATTTTATTTCAATTTAATTAGTTAAATATATCAGGCATCTTTAAAAACTTATATTATTATAGAGTAAGATATTGCATTTGAAGTATTTTATATGATAGATTTTATAAAGAATTTTTAGGGAACTGGACATCCATACAAACTAACAACATCATTATACTTATTAAATCTCCATCTAAATAAAATCTACAACATACAGTGTATATAAAATAACAAGATAATGATTATAACATGATCATCATCTATAATTAAAACTAGTCAAATATATCAATATTAGATAAGTATCATGTCAAACAACTTATATATTTAATACTGA